>JAJOOE010002053.1:0-24290 GCA_036250405.1 Solanum raphanifolium
ACTCTTACTCAATTCATACTTGAAAAAATCTTTCTAAAAAATGTATCAAAATCATATTGTGATATGATCATTAATGACTCGGGAAGTCATACAACATAAACAATGATGGTAGATCTAGTTACCATACTGCTTAAACATTAATGGTATACTCGACTGCCATACTAATCATGTTTTAAAAACTCTTTCTCAAAACTCATTTTTACTTTCTCAAAAACTCAGTTTAAAAACTCAAATGTTGACTTTAAAAAGTTTCTCAAAATTTATAACTCAATTCATAGGGTGAATGCAGAATTATGGACATGAACGACTCAACTCACGGGGCTAAATAGCAATATGGAAACTCAGTACTCAGAACTTAAGAATGCAGGAACGCAATAACGCAAGAACTCAAGGACACTACTCAACTCAAGAATACTTAATTCATAGGGTTCATGTTGAAATATTTAAATGAACGAATCAACTCAATAATCTTAATTCATAACCTATAGCAATTCAATAATTACGAATAGAATTTCAAAAGAATTAGGAACTCAAGAATTCAAATCTCATTACAAGAATACTCAAATATAAGATAGAATTCTAGATTACTCTTTTACTAATTTGAAAGTAGATGTGGGGTGTGAGGACGAATTACTCCAACACTATGATAGTCTTATATACCTAGAAGAACAAGGTTCTTTGAAGAATCTTGAAGAATAACTTGATTAGAAGCCTTGAAACATAGCTTGAAGGAGAAAAATCAAGAAAACCTTTCTTGAGATTTGTTGAATTAGTTTCTTGAAATCTCTATGGCCAAGAATTATGATTTTCATTAGTGATTCATAATTGTATGGAGGAATTTGAGTTGGAAAGAATGAAATTCTTGGAGAAAGACTTACTTTGAGGAAGAATCTGGAAAATGATTCAAAGAAACTTGAATGGAGTCTTCTACTTTGATTTTTCCTTAGGGTTTTGCCTAAGGGTTTGAGAGAGAAGAGAATTTTCATGACCCGAGCCTACACCATGGACGTGGCTGGCACTCGAGAACCATTACTGGTCAAGCGAGCCCTCATCCTGGCTGACTACAAGCGGAAGACTAACTCAAGCATACAAAGCTTAAAAATTGAATAAAATTCACTAAACTTAATTAGAAATCATTAAATCAAATGAATAACTCTTAATAAAAAGAATATATTCAACTCTCCATAAAATCGGAAACTTAAGTCTTTAAAACATTTAATAAAATAAATGAACAGACTGTTGAAACTCTACTGTCTATCTATGAAGTATCTAACTAACAAAAATGGAAGTCGCGACAAGACCCACGACATCCTAACAACTGATATAACTAAAAATACAAGTGGAACCCTCTGGAAGCAAGGAGACTCACCATAGCTAACTAGAACTGCATGTGGTATCAACGGAGCACCTCTTGATGACCCTGAATACTTGTATCTGCATCATGAAACGATGTAGGCCAAATGGATCAATACGTGGAATGTACGAACATGTAAAGGGAATTCTAAAGCATAATATAAGCTTGAACTTGATAAAAGGAAACATACTTACCTCTTCTCAACTCACTCAACTAAACTCAACTCAGGAATAAGATACTTAACTCAAAGATAAGATATTCAACTCAATAAAATAAGGCTCAACTCAGTGAAACAATGCTCAACTCAATAATAAGACACTCGACTCTCGGTACTCAAACTTTGGATACTCATCTCAATATAACGCAACAACAAGAGATGCAATATATGAAAGCTTTTAAAACAGTAGATAGCAACTCAATGTATTGAAGAATATAATAATAACGTAGTTTGTATATATAAATATACAATATAAATCTGGGGGAGTTTCTCTGACCGACAACCATCCCTACGAGCTATGTGATGATACAACGTCTCGCCCACGCTGCCTGAACTGTTCTATACTTTGCTGGAGTATAGAACATCTCAATTAAGTGGATCCACTAGTCTATGCTAAAAAGAATTAAGGAATCGTCTAAAATGTATAACCTTTTCTACCCACGTTGGCTACATAGTTTACTGAGACTTGAGTTACCTGAACTCGTCCTCATATCGGTGCTCAATACTACTCCTAAAAATATATTCAGCTTATATGTTTAAAAACATAACTCTTCCTTTAGTTTGAGATAATTCCTCGAACTACCCTCTTAAAAGAGGTAACTACTCTTGAATTAACTTTTGAACTCATAACTCATTTAGAAATCTCAGTTTCTTTTCTATAAATGTAAAAATTGATGCCTTTGGGAATACATAGTCCCCTAATTATACTCATACTTGAAAACTCTTTCCCAAAGACTTTTCAAAAGCATATTATAATATGATCATTGATGACTTAAGAATTCATACTACATAAACATTGATGATATATCTAATAACATATTGCTCATACATTGATGACATACTCAATTGTCATACTAATCATGTTTTAGAAACTCTTTTCTCAAAACTCATTTTAAGAACACAACTATTGGCTTTAAAAAGATTTTCAAAATTTATAAATCAAATCATAGGGTTCATGCCGATTTAAGGATATGAACAACTCAACTCAAGAATGTTAATCATATCTATCATCTCTAGACTGCTCAAATCATAGGGTTCATGCAGAATTATGGGCATGAACTACTCAACTCAAGAAACTTCATGGGAAACATGTAGTAGCCCAATGATTAGGAATAAAATCCCAAAATGATTAGGAACTCAATACTCAAGACTGAGAACTGTCAGATACTACTCCTCTCAAAGATACTCAACTGATTGAGTTCATGCGGAATTAATGGGCATGAACGACCCGACTAAAGGGTCTAAATAACAATATAGAACTCAAGTATATGACTCTGCTCATTCTCATACTTACTTCCTCAAAACATAGCTCAAATCGACAGTTGATCTCAAAGGATTCACAATTGAACTCAAAGACTTTCTTGAACTCTACTCTTAACTCTCTCTTGAACTTAAATTGTGAATTCAAGAGTTATTATTCATGATATGAAGGATCTCAATAACAATATAGCAATTTGATAATTAGGAATAGAACTTTTAAAAAGAAACATGAACTCAAGAACTCAAAATCAACTTATCTCAACAAACCTCAAATCTAGGGGTAGAATCCTAAATATCTCTTTTACTGATTTGAAAGTAGATATAGGTAGTGAGGACGAACTATTCCAACACTATGATAGCCTTATATACCTAGAAAACAAGGTTTTTCAAGAATCTTGATTAGAAACCATAAAACCCTAGCTTGAAGGTAAACAATCAAGAAAACCTTTCTTGAGTTTCTTGAAATATCTATGACCAAGAATTATGATTTTCATTAGTGATTTGTAATTGTATGGAGGATTTTGAGTTGAAAAAAATGAAATTTTTGGAGAAAGACTTACCTTGAAGAAGAATCTTGAAAAAGATTGAAAGAATCTTGAATGGAGTCTTCTACTTTGATTTTTCCTTAGAGTTTTGCCCTAGGGTTTGAGAGAAAAGAGAATGATGGACTAAAATATGAAAATCTGATTGTTTTTAGCCTTTTATTAGTCATGAAATTTGGTGAGGATTTTCTTGGATGTAAAAAAAACAAAAACAACCCTTTTTAATGTTTTCCGGTCGGCTAAATTAGTAACAACATTGTATGGGTTACTAAAATAGTCATAACTTTTTACTCAAAAATTGGATTGAGGTGAAATTGGTGGCATTGGAAAGTAGATTCAAATACCTTTAATTTAATAGGTTTTGTCTCGTGTAACTCTTTATATTCTAATATATATATATATATATATATATATATTTGTTTGAAGTTGGCCAAAGCAGAATCTTACATCAAAACTTAATCGATAAGGAAACTTCAAGAACTCATCAAGAAATTAAATGGCTCAATATTTATGGATAGATTCGCAAAAGAAACTCATGATTAGAAAGTGGGTGCACAAACCCAACATTATGGAAGCTTACATACCTCAAAGAACTAGGTTTTTCTCCTCTTGAATCTTCTCTCTAAAACCCTAAACACTTTTGGGGATGAATGAAACTAATTCTAATCGGTTTAGACTCCTAAAACTTTACTAAAAATGCTTAAGTCCGATTGGGTAAGGAAAACACCAAAATACCCTTCATATTTTCGGGTAACTTTCCTTAATTGGACAGCCCGACTTTAAACGGGCCTATAGCCCTCACACAAGCTCGAAATTTAGCAAACTCGGTGGCATTGGAAAGATAATTCAAAGACATTTCATTGGGTATCTTATGGGCCACCTAACTCATCCTCTACTGAAGGGTATGGTCATTTTAATTTGACCAAAAACCTAGAAGAACCTAGGAATGACTTGAATGAATTCTCTTCAATTCTTTTTGGAACTTAAGTTGCTATATCTAGTGATCTTAATACTTAAGAATTTTTGAATTCCTTGGTAAAATCCTACTCACCACGAAGGATGGTTCGAGTCTTAGTTCAAAAAATTTATGGGGTGTTACAATATTTCCCCCTTGGGATCATTCGTCCTCGAATGACGGTTGGACTGGGTATGGAACGGGGTTACTCTTATCATCTCTGCCATACCAACTAGAATTTACCTGCATTACTACTCGCAACCACCGAAGGGCTCTCATTTAGCTATTTCTCATAGTAAAACCTCATTATCTTCTTCCTCCTCATTTATGACCTTAGAAAAAATTATCATACCATCATTATCACAATAGGATCATTAAAGCTTCTCTTTCGATCATCACTCCATTACTAAAAGTACCTCTTAAAAGATATCTCTCATACTCTTTTGAACTCATTACTATCTTATTCTCAACACTTGACTTGATTTCCAATCTTATCATCTCCCTCTTAGGTGTAAAGCTGACAGTTGAAGGCTATGGACCTATACCAACATCTCTAATTGGTCTACATCCTCTTTTACTCTAACACTCGAGAGAATCTTATCTCATGATTTCCAAACTCTCCATAAGTAGGTACTAAGACTTCTTTCTAAGGTGTTTATGTTATCCTCTTTTGATTACATACCCTCTCGGTACACCTCCTAATCAACTTGTTACTCTTGTGACTTCGCCACACTTCACCACCCTTATCTAAACGTTAGGATCTCTCACTAGTACTACTTATATTCATTCCATGAAACATTTCAATTTCTAACCTACTCTTATGTCAAGTATACCAGATAAAATCTCAAGACTAACATCATCACCCTCATGTTACCATTCTTTGGATTATGTCACTCATCTCAAATTCAAGCTTAATGTTCATTACTAAACCTGAATATCAATACGATCGCTCGCCTACTATGATATACATCATCACTTGATCAGTTCTATAGCCTTATAAACATCATGACCCTCTCAAACAAATCATTAGCGTAGCTTAGATCGATCACTTTATGAATACTTTTGCTCTTCTATTCGACTCTTACACTTGGTCATTACCTACACAATAACGCTTCATCACAATCTCCTTTCTAGCTACAACACACTCTACCTCCTATGATGGAATCTTCACAACTCATCACTTCTTAGTCTACCCATAACGGAAAATTCCTCATTAATAACTTACTAGGTGCATGACTATAGTAACATAGCTTATCGAAACACCATCTCCCTTACTTAGATTACTAAACCTCTGCATACTTTTCTCTAATTCTGGGCACTTTCACTACTACCTCTCATGATCTCGTAACTCAAGTTACCTTTTCGAGCAAAAATACTACCCTCATAAAGATCTTAACTGAAACAAGGATTAAGGAAAAAAGTACAACTTGCATTTAGTTCAACGCACGATTCATATAATATGAGTGCATTCCTTCTGAAACTCAACACTTAACTCACTCATAGGCTTCTCTCAAGCTCCTCTAGAGTCTCATGAGTTCCTCAAGATTTCTGCTAAGAACAAATCATTGATACATGACTGACTTTTCTAGTCAGCCGTCTCTCGTATGATGGGTAGTCGAATGTATGAATCTGAGAAACGCATGAGTATGAATAAATAACTATGATTTAGCTCTATTGAACGATTTAGAGTATGAAATAAAGGAAACTTTTCTAAAATGTCTGTAGTCCCTCATTTATTGAAGTGTGTCCCTCACAACCATAAAAAAGATCCTACTTGACACGACTTCATAGACACCCTAGGACACTTGAACTATGTGCTCTGATACCAAATTTTTCATGATCCGAGCCTATACCCTGGACGTAGCCGGCACTTGAGAACCATTGTTGGTCCCCAAGAGAACCCTCATCATGGCTGACTATAAGCGGAAGACAAACTCAGGAATACAAAGCTTAAAAACTGAATAAAATTCACTGAACTTAATTTGAAATCTATAACACAAAAGAATAACTCTGAATAAAAATACAATATTCAACTCGCCATAAAATAGGCAACTTAAGTCTGTAAAACATTTAACAAAATAAATGAACAGAATTCTGAAACTGTAGTGTCTATCTATGAAGCCTCCAACTGACAAAGATAGAATCGGGACAAGACCCACGACATCCTAACAACTGATATAACTGAAAGTACAAGTGGAACCCTCCAGAAGCAAGGAGGCTCACCATAGCTTACTCGAACTGCATGTGGTATCAACGAAACACTTGTTGATAACCTTGAATACATGTATTTTCATCATGAAATGATGTAGGCCAAATGGCTCAGTACGTGAAATGTATGAGCATGTAAGGAGAATTCTAAAGCATAACATAAGTTTGAACTTGATAAAAAGGAAACATAGATACCTCTTCTCAACTCACTCAACTAAACTCAACTCAGGAATACGATACTCAACTTAAAGAAAAGATATTCAACTCAGTGAAATAAGGCTCAACTCAATAATAAGATATTCAACTCAGTGAAATAAGGCTCAACTAAATAATAAGATACTCGACTCTTGGTACTTAAACTCTGGATACTCAACTCAATATAAAGCAACAATAAGAGATGCAATGTATGAAAAACTTTTAAAATAGTAGATAGCAACTCAATGTATTGAAGAATACAATAATAACTCAGTTTGTATATATAAAAATACAATATAACTCCATGGGAGTTTCTCTAACCGACAACCATCACTATGAGCTGTGTGATTATACAACGTCTCGCCCACGCTGCTAGAACTGTCCTATACTTTTCCGGGGTATAGAACCTCTCAACTAAGTGGATCCATTAGTCTATGCTAAAAATCATTAAGGAATCATCTAAACAGTATGACCCTTTCTACCCATGTTGGCTACATGGTTTATGGAGACTTGAGCTATCTGAACTCGTCCCCATATCGATGCTCAATACTAATCCCAAAAATATACTCAGCTCATATATTTAAAAACACAACTCTTCCTCTGGTTTGAGATAATTGCTCAAACTATCGTCTTAAAAGTGGTAACTACTCTTGAAATAACTTTTGAACTCATAACTCATTTAGAAATCTCAGTTTCTCTTCTATCAATGTAAAAATAGATGGCTCTAGAAATACATAGTCCCCTTATACTCATACTTGAAAACTCTTTCTCAAAAAACATTTTAAAATCATATTATAATCTGATCATTGATGACTCAGGAAATCATACTGCATAAACATTGATGGTATATCTAATGCCATACTGCTCATACATTGATACATACTCGATGGTCATACTATTCATGCTTTACAAACTCTTTTCTGAAAACTCATCTTTACTTTCTCAAAACTCAGTTTAAGAAGTCAACTGTTGGCATTAAAAAACTTTTCAAAATTTATAACTCAAATCATAGGGTTCATGGGGAATTATGGACATGAACGACTCAACTCAAGAATGTTAATGATACCTCTCATCTCAAGACTGCTCTAGTCATACGGTTAATGCGGAATTATGGGCATAAACTACTTAACTCAAGGACCTTCATGGGTAACATGTAGTAGCCCCATGATTAGGAAAAAAATCCCAAAATGATTAGGAACTCAATACTCAAGACTTAGAACTTGACGATACTACTCCTCTCAAAGATACTCAACTGATGGAGTTCATGCAGAATTTGTGGGCATGAACTACTCGACTCAAGCGTCTAAATAACAGTATGGAACTCAAGTATACGACTCTACTCATTGTCATACCTACTTCCTTAAAATGTAGCTCAAATCAGTAGTTGATCTCAAAGGATTCATAATTGAACTCAAAGACATTCTCGAACTCTACTCTTAACTCTTTCTTAAATTTGAATTATGAATTCAAGAGTTATGATTCATGATATGAAGGATCTCAATAACAATATAGCAATTCTATAATTAGGAATAGAACTTTTGAAAATAAACATGATCTCAAGAACTCAAAATCAACTTATCTCAACAATACTCAAATCTAGGGGTAGAATCCTAGATTTCTCTTTTACTGATTTGAAAGTAGATGTAGGGTGTGAGGATGAACTACTCCAACACTATGATAGCGTTACATACCTGGAAAACAAGGTTTTTGAAGAATCTTGATTAGAAGCCTTTAAACCCTAGCTCCAAGGTAAACGATCAAGAAAATCTTTCTTGTGATTGTTGAATTAGTTTCTTGAAATCTCTATGGCCAAGAATTATGATTTTCATTTGTGATTCATAATTGTATGGAGGATTTTGAGTTAAAAAAATGGAATTCTTGGAGAAAGACTTACCTTGAAGAAAGATCTTGAAAAAGATTGAAAGAATCTTGAATGAAGTCTTCTACTTTGATTTTTCATTAGGGTTTACCCTTAGGTTTGAGAGAGAAGAGAATGATGGACTAAAATATGAAAAACAATATGGAACTCAAGTATACGACACTACTCATTCTCATACTTACTTCCGCAAAACTTAGCTCAAATCAACAGTTGATCTCAAAGGATTCACAATTGAACTGAAAGACTTTCTTGAACTCTACTCTTAACTCTTTCTTGAATTTGAATTATGAATTCATGTGTAATGATTCATGATATGAAGGATCTAAATAATAATATAGAAATTCGATAATTAGTAATAGAACTTTTAAAAATAAACACGAACTCAAGAACTCAAAATCAACGTATCTCAACAATACTCAAATCTAGGGGTAGAATCCTAGATTTCTCTTTTATTGATTTGAAAGTAGATGTAGGGTGTGAGGATGAACTAGTCCAACACTATGATAGCGTTACATACCTGGAAAACAAGGTTTTTGAAGAATCTTGAAGAAGAATCTTGATTAGAAGCCTTGAAACCCTAGCTTGAAGGTAAACGATCAAGAAAATCTTTCTTGTGATTCTTGATTTAGTTTCTTGAAATTTCTATGGCCAAGAATTATGATTTTCTTTAGTGATTCATAATTGTATGGAAGATATTTAGTTGAAAAAAATGGAATTCTTGGAGAAAGACTTACCTTGAAGAAGGATCTTGAAAATGATTGAAAGAATCTTGAATGAAGTCTTCTACTTTTATTTTTCCTTAGGGCTTTGCCCTAGGGTTTGAGAGAGAAGGGAATGATGGACTAAAATATGAAAATCGTATTGTCTTGAGCCTTTTATTAGTCAAGAAATTTGTTTATGGTTTTCTTAGGGGTAAGAAGAAACAAAAACAAGCCTATTTAATGTTTTCTCGTCGGCTAAATTCGTAACAACACTATATAGGTTACTAAAATAGTCATTACTTTTTACTCAGAAATTGGATTGACGCAAAATTGGTGGTGTTGGAAAGTAGATTCAAATACCTTTAATTTAATAGGTTATGTCTTACGTAAATCTTTATATTCAAAGAGCTATGGTCGATTGAAGTTGATCCAAATAGAATCTTACATCAAAACTTAATTGATAAGGAAACATCAAGAACACTTATCAAGAACTCATAAAGAAATTAAATTGCTCAATATTTATGGATACATTAACAAAAGAAAGTCATGATTAACATGTGAGTGAACAAACCCAACACTATGGAAGCTTATATACCTCAAAGAACTAGGTTCTTGGCGAAATCTTGAATTTCTTGAACGAACGCTTGAAACTTTGAACTTTTTCTCCTCTTGAATCTTCTCTCTAAAACCCTAAACGCTTTTGGGGTTGAATGAAACTAATTCTAATCAGTTTAGACTCCTAAAACCTTACTAAAAATGCTTTAATCTGATTGGGTAAGGAAAAGACCAAAATACCCCTCATATTTTTGAGTAACTTTCCTTAATTGGATAGACCGACTTCAAACGGGCATATGTCCCTCATATGAGCTCAAAAGTTAGCAAACTCGGTGGCGGTGGAAAGATAATTCGAAGACCTTTATTGGATATCTTATTGGACACCTAAATCATCTTGTACTTAAAGTTATGGTCATTTTAATTTTACCCAAAACTTAGAAGAACCTCGGAATGACTTGAATGAACTCTCTTTAATTCTTTTTGTAATTCAAGGTGATATATCTAGTGATCTTAATACTTAAGAAATTTTTAATTCCTTTTTAAAATCCTACTCACCACGAAGGATGATTCGAGTCCTAGTTCAAAAAATTTCTGGGGTGTTACAAGAATGATGGATTAAGAAATGAATCTGTTTAATGTTACAAAAATTTTTTTGGCCTCTAATTAGTCAAAAACTTAGTTTAGGGTTTTCTTAGAGGTGAAAAGACAAAAATGACTCTTTTTAATGTTTTATTGTCGGATAATTTGTCAATGCACTGTATTAGGTTACTAACATGGTCATAGGTTTTTATTCAACACTCGTATTGTTGCAAAATCGGTGGCGTTGGACAGAAGATTCAAATACCTTTAATTCGATAGGTTATGGGCGACGTAACTCTTTATATTTTATGAGATATGGTTTTTTGAAGTTCACCCAAGTAGAATCATAAATCAAAACTGCTTTTCCAAAAGGTACTCACATAACAATTATTAATAATATATTAAGCCTAAGTTACTAGTATAAATAGAGGGTAACCATTTGTAAAATAATTAAGCAAGAATCAAGCAATCTTCACAGAAGCCTCATATTTTGCTCCTACTCCTGCCTTCATCTACATTGCATCTTTCTATTTTTATCAACATTCAATGTACCTCATAGTTTCTGACCATGTACTAATGACGATTGAGGCATCTGATTGGCATCCGAAAAAAATGTGGTTGCTTGTTCTGGTGTTTGTAGGAGTTGGAGAGAAATAATGAAAGAAATTGTCAAAGCACTTGAAATTTGTAGAAAATTGACGTTCCCATCTCATTGAAGCAAGTTCGACTCTTGATTTTTGTGCCTTTGCATTCTTGTTCTTTTGTTATATGTTAGTTTGACTGAAGATAGTTATCTACAAACAATATAGTAGAAGACAAAAACATCAACTATATTGTTCATCCCCAATGCAAATAACTAGCTTCTAACACATAGCAAAACAACAAGAATGCAAAGGCATAAAAATCAAGAGTAGAACCTTCTTCAAGGAGATGGGAACATCACTTTTCCACAAATTTCAGGTGGTTTGACAATTTCTTTCATTATTTCTCTCCAACTCCTACAAATACTATCACAAGCAACCACATTTTTTCTCGGACGACAATCAGAGTTAGATGCCTCAATCCTCATTAGTACATGGTCAACAACTATAAGGTACATTGAATGTAGAGGCATATACAAGATTTCAGAATGATGGGTGAATAGTGCACTATTGTAAAAAGGTGAATCTAATTTGTTTGACATTTTGTTTCGTATCGTTGAAAATAGTTAAAATTTTAAATGTATAGGTCCAAAATTGAAATGATTAATTAATTATAACACCAAAAATGCTACCAATAAGCACTTAGAGAGGTGTTGCCTAATTTTAAAAAGAAAAATAGTACAAGAGAGATATAAAATTCAAATTTCTAATCTCACTGAGAGGTGCACCCAGTCATCATTCCATTATATGATACTTCAATTATGGGTTCACACATCTATATTTAAGAATAAATAAAAATATAACACTACTATATATGATTTTAGGAAGGGAGCATGGGTTCGCATGAACCCGGTGACCCCCTCCTGCATACGCCTTTGATTGAATGTTGATAAAAACAGAAAGCTAAAATTGGTCCTAGAGGAAGGCATGAGTAGGAATAGAATATGAGGCTTTTGTGAAGATTGCTTGATTCTTGCGTAATTATTTTACAAATGTTTGCTCTCTATTTATACTACTAACTTAGGGTTAACATATTATTAATAATTGTTATTTGAGTCCCAACATATTTTAATATTCATTACATTTCTGTGTTGGCTACCCTATATCCATTTTTTTTGTAGTGACCTTACTTAAATTTACTTAATTCTCTTCTATAATGGTTAACTTATAACTATCTTACAATTAATTTCAATGAATACTATATCATTTGACTAGTAACCTTTGTTATGGTAGGTTTGTCTATTGTATATTGCTACAAGTAAAATAATCTCTCTTTTAAATCTTTTGTAGGATGATACTACACCTTTATCCTCTTTTGGAGAAGAGTAAAGTGGTGATTCCGAGATGCTACTACACCTTTATTCTTGTCCAAAGGACTACTGGCAGAAGTGACAAGGACGATGTCGTTTCTCCGATTGTTGATAGGAATGTCGTTGGTGTTACTTCTCCGAAGATGCTAAGGTCTTTGACTAAAATCGATGAAGATGAAAAAGATATGGTTTTACTATCTATAACTAGTGAAACCACATCATTTCATCACCATCGATTTTACTCATATAACTCAACATCTGCAGAGCAGGAACACCAATTACATTGCCATCTACAATGACATCATCCTTGTTATCGTCGTCAGTTGTCCTCCGGACAAGAACAATCAATATCACTTTGTTTCAATCGAAAGCCGGTGAAACAAAAAAACTACCTTCTCCACCACCGAATTTACTTGTAGACCTCGATCAACATCATCGAAGCGGGAACACGAACTTATGAAAATACATTATTTTCATCGCCATCGATTTTATAAGGAAAATTGGAATCGATTGGGGTTGTCATCATCTTACACTTAGAATTAAAATTCATGGGGATACAAATAAGAATGAAAACTGTAAAAAAATAACTTTTGAGAAGATTTGTAATAGAAGAAAGACTAAACAACAACTTTTAAGACTTTGATCATCATGGAGTTATGCTTTAGCTATAGTAAATAAGTCTTCTACATCACTTTTGTTGGAATCACCACTCAAGTTTTTGCCAAAAGATGATAAAGGTGTTGCATCTTAACAAAAAATAATTGGGATAATGCATAAGTACCCCAGAACTATACCCGAAATTCCAGCAACACATCTAAACTTAACTAGAGTCCTATGAATTGATCTATTATTGCTACTAATGGATAGTGAGGATTCATATATCCAACTGTAAGCACATGATCAGAAAGACATAGAGATTTTAAAAAATGATGTTGATAAATTACTTTTGTGTGTTATAAGATTAAATAAAATTTTAGTCCATAACTCTCATTCCCAAAGCCGTTATTAAAACAACATGAACCACATTTTGGAAAATAATATCATATTGACGGGTGTGACCAAATTGGGGCATGTAAAAGTTTTTCATGCCAAGTGTGATGGACCTAACCCATCCAAGTTTGCTTATGCATCTATTCATTGTTTATGTTCAGAACTTATTGGGATGGTAATGGGGCGGGTAGAAGTTTAACCTGCAAAATTTTAATCCGCCCAGCCTGCCCTACTTAACATTTTTTTTCTATTTTTAACTTGCCCGGCCCTACTCCTCAAAGACCCGCTCTGCACCGCCCCTCTTATGTTATTTCAATTTTTTTTCCTTTTTTGTTATGTTATTTGCTAAAACAATACACAAATTTAACATTTTTAAATATTTTTATAATTGTGAAGATCTAGTTGAATTATTTTCTTAGCTGTTGTTTTGTTAAAACACACCAATAAAACAGTTTCTACACCTCTAGCCGGCTATATATCATAAATAAATTCTATTTTCTTTACAAATCATAGTGAATGAGTGAAGATGGTAATAATTTAACAGTTAAGAGCCAAGAGATAAAGAAAAGTGAGAGAAAAATATTTCAACCCGCCACCTGCTCCGCCCCACTTAATTTCTTAAGAAATTATTCCAACCCACCCCGCCCGCAACTACCCCGCATAAGGTTAAACCATCCCCACCCCGCATAGACTTAGACCTGCCCCGCCCATTGCCATCCCTAAGAACTTATAACTATTCTATATGTACCACTGACAGATTATGGTGATGTTTAACTATTAAATTTCTAAATTGAAGTTATTCTAAGATTTGCCAACTTAACATGTCGTTCATGCTTGTTTTTCTTCTCTATAAGAGAAAATTGAATAATTTTGAAGTCAATGGATAAAAGTATTGCCAAAGTCTCACCTAAGGATGCACTTGGTATAGTACTTGATCCCGAACATCCGAGACGGGTTCAAGGATTGGGTATTGTTCCAACTATCACAACCCCTTTTTTATAAGGCAATGAAGGAAACTAAATTTAATTAATATTTCTTTCCAAAAAAAGTTTATGCATGCAAAAATAACCAATTTTATCTGATAGTTAAAATACTAATCAAAATATAGCCGAATTTGCATTTTAAAAAAAAAAATCATTCTTATATATTTATTTAAGATAAAAAGGCCTATTTATAAAACAACAAAAAGAATTTGTAAAATGAGCAGATCTGCGTTTTTGCAAAAATGACAAATTTGATGGCCAGAACATATATCAAAAAAAGGACTTTGGATATTTTATTTTCCTTTTAAACTCTTTCTTTAGTAAATCATATATCTATGTATTAACTCCATATTCAAAATTTTTTTTTTTTTTAAAAAGAAAATCAATTTAACATAAAGAACACAAAGTACTTGACAGTAAAATATAATTATGTCAAATATCAAAACATACTTAATTAAATCAAACAAAACTTAATATAATTAATAAATCAACAACAAAAGAAACATGCTTCATTCTTTGTAAACTTATAAATTTCATGTAAATTGTAAAGAGAAATACCTAAGAATAGTGATGACAAACATCACTGGAAGCAATACTGATTGAAACCACAAACTAAACAAAAAAGAAAATCGTTTTTTTTGTTTACTAAGTCTTCCCTTTTTACTCTAAATTTTTTTGCTCTTTTTTTTTAATCCAAGAATCTTGTACTCTCATATTTTGTGCTCTTCCTTTTTTCAAATGAAAGAAGGGGGTGCTAAATAGGTGGAGAAGATGAAGCACGCTCTCTTTCATGAAGATTTAAGAGTCAATGCATGCACAAGACCATTTGTCTTCCCAATGTGTCACCCAAGACGACCAATGAAATTAATTCTTTTCCTTTTTTTCTTCTTCTTCCAAGAGAATACTAATTGAAAAATATTGTATTGCCCTTTATAGGGTCCCATTTTCTTTAATTCATTAATTGAATAAAAGCTAAATGGATAATCTGAAAATTTTAATGTCCATTAGGTAGAACTCATTTGATTATAATCATTAAGACCCAAAATTAAAAAGTAAATCAGCTAACTAACATAAAATTTAAATATCTAATCTATAAAATAAATAAAAGATAAAAAAAGATTCAAACAAAACTAGCAAATTAAATCTTTAAAAAAGACTAACAAGAAAATACATAATCCGACAATAAAATGACTTATGTGGTTGAAAACATTGTGATTGTGGCAGATTTGGGTAGAGGCTGAGAGGATGAAAAGATCGATATAGATTTTAGGGTGAATCGAGGTCTCTGAAAAACTCACCAGCAACTTTTTTGACAGAGTATTGACCTGAAAATTATATAAAGAGATAGATCATGGAGAGCTCTACACATTTATGTAAGGAGTATAGTTTGGAGATGATTGAAAGTCCATAGATCGAAAAAGTAAGTGATGATTAGTGTTCGATTTTCTTAGATCTATGAAGTTTGTCCAGGAATAAGAGCAAATGGTCTGTGGATATATGTAGAGGAGGGTGGAAGGAAGAAGTGGCGATATTTTGGAGTAATTTGTTGGAGACGATGGAGGCGGGGCGGTCGATAATGGTGGTGGCGGTTCATGATGTCTATGATGTTTGGGAATACAAGGGCGAGAGGAAAAATTAAAAAAATATTAGAACCAAAAATCTGATTTTTCGAAGTTTTTTGAATTTGGGATAGGATCAAATGAGAGCCATTGGATCAATAAATTCTGAACGGTAGAGATTAAATATGAGCCATAGTTATTTGATCGAGTTTGAAATTGATTGGGCTATCAGAACTGGATTCAAATTAGCCCAATTCAATCAAAATTGAGTCCTTTGTGTCATATCAATTTTTAACATAGAATGTAACACTCCGTATCCTAGACAGACCAGATTGCATATTTCAGAAGCTATAGGTTCCACCGACGTGCACCACCTATGGACCGTAGGGTGACCTACGGTCTGTGCTGGTGGTCCGTGGATGGTCACATGCAGCCCTCCCTTGAAAAAGTAACAAAATTTTGGCTAAGTCTTGACTCACGCCGGGACCTACGGACCGTAGGTCAGGCCACGGTCGTGGGTCAGCCCCCAATTTCAGTCCCAGAACTCCCCAGAAAAATCCTCTAAGTCCAGACCTACGTCAGGACCTACGGAGTTGTCTAGGGCCGTAGGTCAAATCCCCAGTTTCCAGTCCCAGTCATTGATCAACAATTGACCAGCACAGACCGTTGGTCGATCCACGGTCTATTAGTGACCCCGACAACTATTAAGTCATGGGTCTTTTGGTCATTTCCTTCTGCGTTGGATCCCTAAACTATGTTGTTTAAACCCTAAACTACGTAGTTATGGTCATTTTAAGCCTAGAAAAATAACTAGAACTTACCTAAGTCAGATCATTCATCAAAACATAGAAAAAATTAGAGCGTAAGAGGAGAAAGAGGTCAAGAACCCTAGTTCAAGAACGCAGCAAGGTTCCATCGGTTCCAACTCTGAAATCAAAAGATTTCTCCATGGAATTCATCACGAGGTATGTGGGATTTCACTAGTGGGTTCCTTTCGCCCATTAGATCCCTAGAATTCAGTCAGATTCTTGATTCCCTTGTATTATCTAGACCTAAGGTTTCTTGAATGTTAGAAATTGTTGGATTTTAGGTGTTAGAATGATCCAAATTAGATTATCATGTTGTTGCATCAGTTTCTGGCATGAAATTCAGAACCCTAGCTATGTAGTTCCTTTTGTTCACGAATTACACATGCTAGGCCAGTTATTTTAGTTATATACATGCTTCAGTTTTACGATTGTCATATTATCAGATATAATTGTTGCATTCTCAGAGTTTGCATGTCAGAACATCGAGCTATCCAGTATTACGTAATTCATTCATAATGTGTTAGTTTCACTATCAATTGGGAGTAGCTTAATACCGAGTGGACTAGAGTTCCAGCGCATCCACATAGTCCCAGAACTATGTTCCTCTTAGGTTGTAAGTCCCCTCTATGGGCATCATTTTAGTGATCACGCCAGTCATGCCTTTATACCTCTAGCAGGGTATATTGGGTCCTCTCAATGGGGCGTGTACATCGGAATCCACATTTAGCTCATGTGGTTTTATGTCGGTTATTTGTAGCTCCCACAGTACAGTCAGATTCTAGTGCATTGACCAGGTTATTAGTTATAGTTCAGTATTTACATTCAACATATCATGTACTTGGTCATTGCATTCAGTTAGCTCAGTATTCAATATTTATATCATGTTCAAATTATATCATTGCTCTTATTGCTTTATTCAGTTATGATTATTGTTCAACTTTACTCTATCCTGCATTCTCAGTACCTTTCAAGTACTGATGCATACTCTGTGCTACATATTCTCGTGTTGTAGGTTCAGGTCCATATAGTCAGATCACGCATAGATTGGTTCTCGATCTTCAGTTCAGCAGCATTAGTGGTGAGTCCTCATTCTTGAGGACTAGTGACATGATTATCTTTCATGCCTTTAGGTTTCATTTCAGTTTTGCTAGAATTATCTGGGGCATGTCCCAACATTTCTAGTTAGTAGAGGCTTTATTTTAGACATAGTTAGTTCCAGCTTTAGTGTTAGAGTTTGACTTGTCATTTGTATTCAAACTCTTATTTTTCTTTATTCAGATAACATAAGGGTATTCCCCATCATTTCAGATTTTCATATGATTTAGCTTCCGCACAATGTTTTATTGATTCAGTTTACTTTAGTATGCTTATGATAAGCTAGCAGGGTTAGCTTGGGGTCACTCGTGATCCTAGGTCCGGTGTTTGTGTCTAGGGAGTAGCCTCGGGGCATGACATAGAAAGACAATAAGAAAAACTCAAATAACAATTGCATACGAGAAATGACCTTACTATATATATTCTAGGGGTAATTTAAATACGGCAAAAATTAGGTGTTCACATCATGCCCCTCTTTACTTAAAATAATGTAGAGTTTTCAAATAAAGAAAGTGGACGAAATGGCTAATTTTTTAATGTTACTAACTCCATTGAAATCCATTTTGAGAAAGATGACAGAACCTTGATTTCGGTTGCCGACATATGCTTGACTAGAAGGAAATTAGGTTAGTGTAGTTCGTGAAAATTGGATAGACGAAATTATCGAACATAGTGGTCAAAATTTGCTTGTTGTTGCTTATCACCATCTATTGTCTATAATTACGATATAAAAAGACCTAGAGAACTAAGCTTCACTACATTCAAGGAGTTATAAGATCCCTACTTGATGTGTCTTCTTAGGTCTGTGTGTTGATCTTTGACTTGCTCTGTGCATCATTCTTAAGATTGATCTTGATGCTATCTTGCCATATTGTGAATCATTCTCAAGTGCATGTGTTTGACATGAGTTGGAGATAGAAACTAAAAACTTAATGTCACAAAATGAAAACTCCGAACAGGTTGTGCTTTTTCTAGGAAAAGAAAAGATATGAGAATCTCAAACTAGGACGTATAACCCTAGGAAGAAAAGGGAGAGTGTGGCATATTGCCTCGGGAGTTTCAATTGGGAAGTTTACCTTGTGGATTTACATAACATTGGGGTGTATTACCCAAAGTATGAATATGGTGCGTATTGCACATGAATGAATGACTGGTGCATATTGCCCAAGATAAGCATATGGTGCGTATTGAGGAATAAATAACTGGTGTGTATTGCAGATGAATGAAAGACTAGTGTGTATTGCACATGAATGAAAGACCGGTGTGTATTGCACATGATTTTTCCAACTATAAAATGTTTTCCTAATAAGGGAATGAGACCAGACGTATTGCTCGAAGTTTTTGAATTGAGAGGTAAAAAATACAAATAGCATGTGATGAAACACCAAAAAAAGTGAAGACTTTTGAGAACTTCTTTTGTGATGTTTCATCTTTCTGACTTGTAATAATGCATTTTCTTTTGTCCCATTGTTGAGCAAATGAAAGAAAATAATTGTTAGTATAAAAGTGATAGTTGGTTTGCGGCCTTGGTGTTCTGATGACTTGACCATACTTTCGACAATTTTGTCAAATTCTAACTTAAATCCTTGGCTGAACCACTTTTCTAAAGCTTCCTCTTTGTTAATCAGAGACCTTAATCTTCTTGGTACTACTAAATGCCATGGTGCAATTGATTTCCTAGAGAATGAATATTCCTTTCGAAATTTTTCTCATGACTTAAGAGGCTTTATTGTATTCTTCACACACAATTTTTTTGGGTAAAGATTCCATGTTTCTTTAGTGCTTGATCACTACCATATCGACTCATGTATTCAACTTTTCCTTTTGGGAAAACCGTCATGAGCTTTGCAACCTCTTTGGAATAAGATTGTATCGAAAGGGACAAAAAATGTTAAATTTAAGAAAATTAAAAGATTGAATCAAGATAGACTTATACTTAAAAAGGGGTATTCCTTTTAAGGAAGAAGACAAAGAGAAGCTATCTATAGGCATGTATCGACTTTGAATGAGTCATGACATGCACTTTATATTTGAATCTTGATGTGTTTGTGTTGTCAAGTTCTCAAAGTCTGAACCATTTGTAATCTAAAATTGATTTATGCATCCTAGCAGCACTTCATGTAGAGGGGTCGAGAAGCGGTGCTCTTTCCATGTTCCCTCTAATTAACCATTTTGATTTTGTTCTCTCACATTATCTTAAGGTGTTTGTGAGATTTGTCATCGATAAGATCCTCTCTCTTGTTGTCCTATGGTGCCTGTGAAGGTTTTGACCGATAAGACTCTTTTTTTCTTATCTTTTTGTCTTATGGAGCTAGCAAGGGTTCACTTATAAGTCTCTTTTTTCTCTTGATGACCAATTGTCTACACAAAACATATTGAATTTGGTATTCTTAAAGAGTTAATTAGAAAGTCAGTTACCGAGCAGAACCACAAACTGATCAACTACAATATTGGAAGTATTGTAACCAAATAAAAAAAATACCCCAGCTCTTATGAATAATAGAATATTAATTTTTTCGATGGTTTGACCGAACCCAAAAGTGTTGCCAATGTATCATTTTAGAATCAAGTCGAGTGTAGTTCAAACTTTCAAAGTGGGGACTTTTTTATTGATTGATTTTTTTTATTTCCTTGGAACGAGGGGCCTTCATCTTCCCAACCATAAAATGCCAACTACCATTTGTCAGTGTACGTTAAAATGCATTAGATGTAGTATCTTTTGACTGTGTTTGTATTAATAATTATGCCTGTGATTTTTCCCTCCACATCAGTAAGGTGCAATGTTCCTTTGGACAACAATTCCTTGATAAGATATGGACGTTGCCAATTTGGAGCGAACTTTCATTTGGCTTTTTTCTAGTACGGAAGAATGCATTTTAAGACAAGTTGGCCCACTTCAAAATGTCTTGGGTGCACCCTTTTTTTGTATACACAATCTGTACTTTGTTGATAAAGCTATCCAAAACAAATGCCCGCCAATCTTTTTTCATCTATTAATGTCAGCTGATCTAATCAAGTTTTAACCCATTCAATATCCTTAATTTTAGTTTCCATAATTCGGAGAGATTGAATTTCAAATTCTGCTGGTGTTACCGCCTAGGTTTCATACACCAGCAAGTACGGGGTTGAACCAATAAAAGTATGTGTTGTCGTACGATATCCAAAATCTGTGAAAGGCAACTTTTCATGCCATTTTTTGGTGCCTTGAACCATCTTCTCGAGGATCATTTTGATGTTTTTGTTGGCATCTTTCAAAACTCCATTGGCTTTTGATCGGTATGGAGTAGAATTGTGATGCACAATTTTTAATTGGTATATAGATTTGCTTGTATGTGATGATAGTTCTTGGGATACCAAAGTGGCAAATGATATTAGAATGGTAAAAATGCACAACCGCCTTCTTTGTAACACCCCGTATTCGAAAACAGACCTCAATGTAGATTTCCTGAAGTTGTAGGTGAAACCCACAGTTGCCACCCACGGACCGTAGGGTTACCCACGGCCCGTACTCGTGGTCCTTGGTTCACCATTGCGACCCATCTTCAGACAACCCCAAGAAAATTTGCTCAGTGCTGACCCACGGCAAGACCTACGGTTTGTAGGCAAGACCACAGTCCGTGGTCTTGGTCCGTGGGTCAGGCCCCAAAAACCCAGCCCCAGTCACGACTGATGGTTCACCAGCACGGACCGTCATTCCATCGACGGTCCGTCGATGCCGTCAATCGGCCACTCCGACAGCAATTAAGTCAGGGGTCTTTTGTTCTTTTCCTATTTTGTTGGACCCCTAAACTACGTCATTTTAACCCTAATCTACATGGTTTTGGTTAGTTTTAGGCTAGAAACATAACTAGAATTTACCTAAGTCAAATTATTCTTCAAAACTTAGAAAATTAGAGCGTAAGAGGAGAAAGAAGTCAACAATGCAGGTTCAAGAACGCAACAAGATTCCATCAGTTCCAACCCCGAAATCGAAAGATTTCTTCGTGGAATTCATCACCAGGTATGTGGGATTTCACTAATGGGTTCCTTTCGCCCATTAGGTCCCTAGATTTCAGTCAGATTCTTGATTCCCTATTATTAACCAGACCTAGGGTTCCTAGAACCTTAACAGATTATCATGAATTAGTCATTTAAATGTTCTAAATAAGATTATCATGTGATTATTTGGTTTCTAACAGAAATTTCAAAACCGTAGCTATGTAGTTCTTTATTTCTTGAATTACACATGCTAGGTCAGATATTTCAGTATTTCAGATATACATGCCTCAGTCTTGAATGTGTCATTAAAAGTATATTAATGTGCATTCTCAGTTTGCTTGTCAGTTTTGAGCTATCTAGTATATTACAAAAATTCATTCATAACGTGTTAATCATTTAATCTATTGGGAGTAGCATAATACCGAGTTGGACTATGGACAGTCACCCATATAGTCCCAGAACTACGAGCCACGTAGGTTGTAAGTCCCCTTTGTGGGCATCATTTAGTGATCACACCAGTCATGCTCTATACCTTTGGCAGGGTATATTGGGTCCTCTCGATTGGGCGTATACATCGGACTCCACATTTAGCTCATGTGGTTTTATTATCAGTTATTAGTAGCTCTCACAGTTCAGTCAGACTCCATTGCATTGACCACATTTCAGTGCAGTCAGTATTCAGTCTTAGCATGTTATAAATTTGGTTATTGCATTCAGTTAGCTCAGTATTCGGTATCTACATCATGTTCAGATTATACCCTTGCTTTATTACTTGTTCAGTTATGTGTTTATTTCAGATTTTCTCTATTCTGCATGCTCAGTACCTTTCATGTATTGACGGATACTCTGCGCTACATCTTCTCGTGATGTAGGTCCAGGTTCTCAGCATCCATATCACGCGTAGATCGGTTCCCGATCTCCAGTTCAACAACATCAGTGGTGAGTCCTTATTCTTCGAGGACAATAGTCATGCTATCATTTCAGTTTTTTTTAGTCTTTATTTTTCAGTTTTTGCTAAGACATAGCTGGGCATGTCCCAACATTTCTAGTGAGTTAGAGGCTATTTTCAGACATAGTTAGATTTAGCTTAGTCTTTGAGTTTGATATTTCTTTTGTATTAAACTCTCAGATTTGATATACTCAGTTTAAGTATATGGGTATTCCCTATCATTTCTGATTTACTTCATGATTAACTTCTGCATCAGTTATTATTATTCTTGGTATGATCATGTCATGCCAGTAGGGTTAGCTTGGGGTCACTTATGATCCTAGGTCCCGTGTGCGTGTCCAGGGAGTAGCCTCGGGGTGTGACATTCTTAGTAGCTAGCTACTTTTAAAGTGACTCCCTCCACAAATTTGGTGAAGCAATAAATTGCCACCAAAATGAATCGATGTCCTTTTGAAGCTTTTGTCTCAGTTTGTATGATGACATCCACTCCAAATGCAACGAAGGTCCAAGGAGTGTCCATAAGGTGTAACTCTGAAGGATGTGAATGAATTAAATTACCTTAACACTTATGATCTTTGTTCACAAAGTGAAAGCAATCCCATTCCATCGTAAGCCATTAATATCCCACTCGAAGTATCTTTTATATAAAGGACATATCCATTCATGTGTGATCCACATATCTTAGCATGTATTTCATTCATTATTTTCTCGTCTACTTCAACATCTTGACATCTCAACAAATTTAAATTTAGGGTTTGTTTATATTACATTTCCCGCTAAAAAAGAAACCACTAGCTAGGCGCCTAATAGTTCTTTTCTGGCATCTATTAGCATATTCTGGATATTTTTTGTTCGCAAGAAAGTTCTTTATGTCTAGATATCATTGATCACTATATGGTTCTACTTCAATTAAGTTAGAATAGTTATGTTGGTCACAAACTTGAATTTCTAAAGGAGTGATGCAAGTTTTTCTAAGATATGGAAGAATTGACGCCAAAATAGCCAGGGCATCGGTCAAATCATTATGAAACCTTGGGATATATCTGTGACACCCCGTATTCGAAACAGACCAAAAATACAGATTTCGAGAAGTTGCAGGTGCAACTTACGGTCACCATCCACGGACCGTAGGTCAGACCACGGCCCGTGCTGGTGGTCCGTGGTTCACCACTGCAACCCCTCCCTAAACCAGCTCAGAAAATTGGCTAAGTCCCGACTCACGGACAGACCCACGGTTCGTAGATCAGACCACGGTCCGTGGTCTGTGTCCGTGGATCGAGACTTCCCTCACCCAGCCTCTGACACAAAATACGGTCGACCAGCACGGACCGTCATTCGATCCACGGTCCGTAGGTCTGACCGTAGATGAGGGTCAGCAGCCAGTTAGATGAAAATTGTGGTTAAGTCAACTTCAGATGGTCATAACTCTTAGCACAAAATGAATTATGTGTCCCATTACCTATGGTTAGATAGATAATTGAATTATCTTTCCAACGCCACCGAGTTTGCTAAATTCCGACCTCCGAGTAAA
>JAJOOE010002054.1:0-18678 GCA_036250405.1 Solanum raphanifolium
AAAAAAAAAAAAAAAGAAAAAAAAAAACTCAAGATAAAATATTTTTATCATAAATTTATATTTATTAAACTATCTCTCACTAATTAAGCATAATCACTCTCAATTAAATACAAACTATTTTCTCTTTTTTTCTTTTTAGTTTCCACTATGTCCTTTCGTTTCCTTTTTTTTAATCTTCTTTCTCATTTTCTTTTATCCTACTGCTCTTTGAAATAGTCCTATAATTAGGAGTGTTTAAAGAAAATTGATTAATCATGTCAATTCGCTAAATCAAATTAAATCGATATTAAAATCATAAGTGTTGATTTGATATTGAAAAAATAATCTAAATTCTACAAGATTCTCATTTTAATAGATAATCTATTATTTTTGGAAACCCTTTGAGATTTTCAATTCAAGTCATTAGCTTGCATAACAATATGAAAGATTAAGGATAAATAAAGTCATTTTTATACTCTACGTCAATAAATATTCATCAAGAAGATTTCTAGTATAACAATATTAATAAATTTAATTCAATGAGGATTATATACAATTTTTTAAAAAACTTGTATATGTTTTAAGCATTTTGAATCCTTCAGAATTTTCATATCAACTAGTAAATAGGTTCGTGCTTCGCGCACGATAATAAGATCTTATAGAATTTACATAATATTTTTTATAATAATAAATTGGAAAATTATGGGGAACCTTCTTTTAAATTGAGAATGAGTTAGTGAGAAAAAAGATACTAATAATAATATTTATCAGTAATTGTAATTAGAGGTAAATTTTGCACTTAATTAAAGAATGTGAGTCTTTGTCTTACCTATTCTTATTTATTTGTTGCTTCACAAATAATATGTTACCATCCGTGCCTCGCGCGGTTAAAAAAATATATTTACATATTGATTTTTCTACTTTCAAATTTAATTGAGATAAAATACATAATTTTCATAATATCAAAATAAAATAAGTTAATAATATAAGACATACAAAAAAATAATGAGAAATAAATATATATAAAAAAACTAAAAACAAAATATATCCAAACAGTTGCATAACTTTTGCACATTATAACTTTCAAAGAACAATCTATTAATAAAATCAACATTCATTTCATATAGAAAAGAAACAACTTATCGATAAAGTCATTGTTCATATTATAGAGAAAATAGACAATTTGTCAATGAAGTCGACATTCATTATGTAAAATATATGTCTCGTAAGTCCTTTCACCTGTCGTTCTTATTTAAATATTATTCCCTTTCTTTTTGTTTAAGTATTATTCATAGAATTCTGTCCATACTTTTTATCTTAATAATTAAAATACGACTTAAAAAGTTAGTAGCATAAACTTTATATAAAAGAATTGTCGTTATTAATCAACCATTTTTTTATTATTCAACCAAATCTCTTTAACTCTTGGCATCATACATAAAAAATGATAAAAATAATTTGTTCAGAAAGAAAAGCAATCACCCTCGAGTAAGAAAAAATATATAAATGTAAAAAATAAAATAAAAATAGAAGGAGATAATGTTGACAGAGGCAAAGATGAGATGTCAGTCGTTTGTTATTTTAGTTAATTTTATTGTCAAACATCTCTTTTGTTCTTCAAAATACTTTTTAAGAAAATTTTAAAATAGGATAATCTTTTGAAATTCAATTAAAGGTTTCAATTTTTATTTTTCATCTAGCTTTTTTCCCTCTGTTTATCTCCAATCATATATATAATTTTAGTATAGCTAGAGTAATAAAATATGACCACTTTCTATTTCAACTGTAGATGAAGCGAAGACAATTTAAAAAATCATAAGTTAATTTCAATAAATCAAGAAATAATATACAAATTTCAACCACAAATTTTTAAAAACAAAAAAGAATATGGAGTATATATATATATATATATTTATTACCCTTATTTAGAAATGACAGTTAAGGTGTACGAACAAGGTAACTGTGGAATTACAACAGTTTATCAAGGGTATTTTAGTACTTTTTAGTCCAATTAAAACCTTTCATGTTCCTTTCTTGGATGCCACATATTTAGCCATCTGTCTTTCACACACACTTTTAGCTTCTTTTTCATTTTATAACTATCATTTTCTCTCCTCCTTTTATTTGTTCTATTTCTTCTCAAATTTGGTTGAAGTGATTTCTATTGCTATATATTCTTCGTGTTCTTCTCCAATCTTAGCTAGATTAGATTTTGCATGTATTAATCTAGAGTTTCTGCCTCATTCTCTTTTGACAGATGCTCTTCGACTTGAAGTTAATTATTGTGAAAATTTTATAAATAACATATATAAGACTAATAATTTTAAGTTATGACAGTATAATAAAACTTTCAAGTTGTAATAATAAATATTTTTAGGTTATAACAGTTTATTAAAAAAAAGTTTTAAAATAATAATAAAAAATATATTTTTTAAAATAATAAAAAGTAAAAAAAGGAATTAGTTGTAGTAATTAATTTGAATACATTAATGATAATTCATAATTGCCAAAAAATTAGGAGATTCAAAACGAAATAGGAATATTTGTTTTCTTTTTTTTACTCTAATCAGTTAAAAGTATTTCAAAAATCAGATTTTCTTCTTCTGTTCAAATTTTTCTCTCTCCTCAAATTTTTATTTTGTATTTCAAAAATCAGATTTTCTTCTATTGTTATACATTGTCAGATTCGTTTCTTCGAATATTTATATACATGTTGGATACCAACTTCATACATTTTTTTATTTTTTTGGTTTTTGTCTTAGATTATGAAGTAAAAAAAAAAAATCATATATGAATTGGATACCAATTTTATACAAATTGAATACCAATTCTATGCATTCTTATTTCATGTAATCTAAATTGTTGTTCATTTGGTTTCCACTTAATATCCAAAACTGAAATGGTTTAATGTTGAACCCAATTGGTATGCAGTTTTTATATAACTGGTGTCCCGGAATTATAATAGACAATTTGTAATTTATATGTTAAGTTTAACAATAAATATGAATTATTCGGTACTATGTTTATTTTTATTTTTTTCAAACTAAAGTCCAATAAAAATGTTGATATCCAAATTGTGTATTGTTAGTATCCAACTTGAGAAAACAGTGCATATTATATATAGTTGGAAGAAAACAATGAATATTATATATCATCCAAAACTTAAAACAACAGGAAAAAAACAAAAATATATCATCCAAAACTTAAAAAAACTTCTAATACTTAAGAGTCTAAGCTCCAATCAACTATCTCAAATTAGATTTTCGTGGTCTTGGTGTAGGATAATTGCTGGTATTCAGAGCATGTTCTTTTGCTATGCGGGGTCCACCAAATTTGCTAACAACAATTCCAGTTACTTCACTCTCACTAATTGTACCATCATCGTTCTTTGTTTTTCCGTACTGTCATATGATTGTCGCGTACCTTTGACGATAATGCTTTGCATCGATATCAATGGAACTCATATTACAAAACTCCATTGCTGATGTATTCAACAAATAAACATGTGTACATACCACAATCACTGAAACAAAAATGAAAGAAAAATAATTTTAAGAAATAAAGTGAATTAATTTGTATGATGAAATCACTAAAAGATAGAAATACATACTTTGAATTTGACTCTTGTTGAGGCACATTTGTCAGATGCATGACTTCAAGTATTAAGACAGTTTCATACCAATATTATTTTTGTTTCATACCGCATTCATATACAAATATTAGTTAGATGACAAACTTCATACAAATATTAAGACAGTTTCATACCAATATTATTCTTGTTTCATACCATATTCATATACATATATGAGAGATTTTGAATAATAACTTCCTTGCTAAAAAATTAAATCAGTTTCATACCAATGTTAAAACATACTGCATACCACATTTCTAAACCAATATTAAGACATTTTCAGACCAATATTATTTATGTTTCATTCCACATTCATAGACATAATGAGAGATTTTGAATTATAATTTTCCTGCTAAAAGGTAAATCAAGTTCATACCAAAATTAAATAAGCTTCATGCAAATGTTAAACATACTGCATACTACGTTCATAAACCAATATTAAGTCATATTCATATCAATCTTAAACATGCTTCATACCTTTTTTGATAAAAATAATGACCAAATTAATATCAATTCCATGATAGTAACTACACATATGTATGCTTATGTCACAACAATTTCATGTCAAACATTAAAACAAAATTCATGCCACAAATAATATGCATAAATAAACTGTTAGAACAAAAATTCTATTAAATTTAATAATTGAAAAATAAATTAAATTAAATATTTACCCTAACCACTTTTTTTTACCTTTTTTTGATATTGGGATTTCTGAAGCCTCCTTCATTATTGCTCTTCTTTTGGAGGGTTTTGATGACTGACCCGTTTCTACATTTGTTGATTTTTTTGTTTTTTAGATATTTTTCTCGCTTACAAAATCTGAGTCCAAATCAGAAGGGGGTTCCACCATTTTCCTCTTCCTCTTCCTCTTTTATCCCTTCTAATTTGAAGGACTTCAATTTTCTTTGCTTGAGTTTTCTTCTCCTTTTATGTAATCTACCTTTGCTTGAGTTTTCTTCTTCTTTCATGTAATCTGCTTCTTATTTTGAGAAGTACCAACCTTTTTCTCTGGAGTTGCATTCTTGATATGCGGAGGCGTTTGAGTCAATATGTTAAACGTCGGAGGCTTTATTTCAACCGTAGAACTCGCTCCTACAAATCTGGGACTCTTTCTAGAAGTATGATCTGGTTTCTTTGACATGTTTTAACGAAAATCTTGAAAACTTGATTCTTAATATTGTGAAATCGCCCTTTCTTTCTGATTGTAGACTGAATATTTTCTGATTTAGGAGGTGATATTGAGATGTAGAAACGATTTGAATGGAAGATGATTGATGAGGTGAAAGAGGAATGGGTAATTGTTACAACATAAATTTTTACTTTTTGAACGTGGGGGTGGTGGGTTGCTGATTAGAAGAGGCGTGGTGACATTAGGGGTGTGGGTTTGACGTGTAAAAGTAAAAAAGGAACAAGAATCAAGGTAAATTTCCTATAAATGTGTAAGAGATAATTATGGTAGATTATTTATTTATATCATTTAATAATAAATATAAAATCATAAAATACTATTTATTTAATAAAGTAAAGATTTAATTGATTTTTAAATAAAATGTGATATGTTATAACCCGTAATTAAACTGTTATAAGCAAGAATATTTTAAAAGTAGCTTTAAAATCCGTAATATTATCTCTTAAATATATATGTGGGGTGATTTTTCCTTAATTATTTCACTTTAATTTGCTTAATTTGATTTTACTAGTTTGATTAGTTTAATTGATATGAAGTGTAGTTGATGGATTTGCACTCCTTTTTTTGTTGATTTGGGCTTTTGGTTGATTGATTATTAAGTTTTATCTGTTATTTTATAAGCTTTTAGTATCTAATAATTTTTTTTTCTTTTAATATAACATATACAATAAAAAAAAAGTTTTTTAAAAATATTCTAACGAGATTTCTCAAAAATCAATCAAGGTTACCTATCAATCCAATTTTTAATGGGTTGAAATGAATTGAGCTAACATATGAGTGGGTGGGTTACCTATCAATACAATTCTTAATGGGTTGAAATGAGTTGAGCTAACAAATGAGTGGGTCAATAATCAACCCAAACCTAAATGAGTTGGATAGGTTGGGTTTGATTTTTCCACCCCTAACTTAATACATCAAACTATAATAATAAAAATATACTATATCCCAAAAAAATCGTTTAGCAAAGAGTCGAAATTCTGATAATGGTCATGTTATACTTGCTATTATAATGCTTATGTATAGAGAGACTAGAGTTAATGAACTTGAAAGCTATCCAATAACCATTCGTAAGAATTATGTTTTTTACTATCATATATGTCTGACATCAGACAATAACTACAATAAGAAGCTGTCATCGAGCTTCTTTGCTTCTCCAACAAGCCCAGATTCTAATTATGTTGGTGAGCTGGGGTCTAAAGACCTAACTGCAAGGCTTTTTTGTTTGAAAATAATATACCTTTCCAACAATGAAGAAACTATCAGATAACTCTAAATTCTTAATAAGATTTTAATTACTACATCACATAAAAAGACATTCATCCAAACACTTCTATCAATTAGTATGAGAAGAAAAGGCTAAGAGAAATGACCAAATCATTTTCTAGCCTAAGTTAGACGATTTCAGTGTCCCAGTCTACTTGGCTAAAAGACGAACATTCAGGTTCAACAACTCAAAAAGTTCTTCATCACATGTACTACACATATATTTAATTTCCCAACTCTCAAGTTTGTAATCATAAGTAAGGTAGGATTATATAAAATATCCTTATTTTGTATATGTTGCTATGATTCAATCCACGACACTCAAAACATAATAACTGAGAATATATTTGTGAATAGCTCAAGCAAGCGTTGAGCCTCCCTCTGTTTATATTACTCTTATTTAGAAGTGAGATTTGGGTTGGGACTAACACAGCTTTAAGAAGTGATACCAAAAGCAGTTCAAGTTATACTATAGGGTTGGGACTAACACAGCTTTAAGGAGTGATACCAAAAGCAGTTCAAGTTGTACTATAATATCAAAAGCATTTTATTTTTTACCCTTATATATAAGGGGACAAACAAAAGGACAAACAAAGTGGACCCATTTTATTTCTTTTATTTTCTTGCCTAACCACGTGTATGCAGCCTTTTCTTTGGCAGACACGTATTACATCTTTAATTATTTTCCCACAATCACGTCACCACCTGTATGCATCTTTTCTAGACAGGTGTTTTTGTCTTTTTACTAGCTATGTGGGACACAGCTGTTATCACCTCATTTTTCATTTATTGTTACTGTACTATGTTCCTTCTACATCTTTCTTTCTCTCAAAGTATTCTATCTGCAAAATTTTGTGCTCCAAATCGCTCTTCTTCGGCGGCGTTGCTTCAAGGCTCTATGTCTTTTTATTATTGTGATGGTTAGATTTCTAATTTTCTCCTCGAACTGTTTTCGGTATTTTATGGATCTGCTATATTAAAGACAATTGAAAGTACAGAGAGATTCGTGCTTTTTCTATATTGATAATTTAGTCTAAAAGGTACACTTTTTATTTGAAAAAGTTTATTGTGGTTGTTTGCATCTCATTTTTATGAATTCTTAATATTTGATATTTCTTTAATATTGTATACATATGGAAGATGCGAGAATTTGAAATGGCTATTCAAAATTTCTGCATGTCAGTTGCATTTTCTTCTCGCATTTTTATGATATAATTCTCTCTTTTTTATGTTCGAACACTACATCACATGGTGGTACAAAGAGCAACCTTATTGGTTTGATTTTTCAAGAGTAGAAAATATTGATTTCCGATCTAGATACAAGTTTTGGGAATTCACTTAGTATTTTAATTTTAATTTTTGAGTGTCGTTTGGAGTTATATTTCTCATAATGTTTAAGGTTTTTGTTTGTTTACTTATTGCCCTGCAGTAGTTTTCCTTCTAAATTATTTCTTGATTTTGACGTACCTTTAAATTTTGGCTCATGTTAGTTACTAGGGAACAATTCTTCTACTGTGTGGAACATGTTTCTCATAAACTTATAAGCAACCTTGAAAGTTTTTGGACTAATTAAGGTAGGATTTGATAGAAAGTAAAATTATTGACCGAAAATTATTACTTTCAGGACGAAAATTTAGTGAAAAATCTTCTTATGCCTACACTTGGGGACCTCACCTTCCAATCTAATAGACTACTTGATTAATCAATTGCCTGTTTTCGAGTAGTTTTTTACTATATCTTTGATATGTTCAGAGAAAATTGATCCAACGATCTAGACATGAGTGAAGAAATTAACGTATAATATTTCTTTTGCCTTTCGCAGCTTAAGAGTGATCAAGATATCCTAAAAACTTTTAGGTGAAGCACTATGTTCTGCTTGTACCAGCGAGGACATGCGACTTCTGCAGAAATTATTGTTCACTACACCGTAGGCAATGTGGAGGTGACTTTTTTGGAGATGTACATGTTTTGGGTCTTAACTGTAAAATACCCTTCTCCTTTGGCACTCTGATCTATCTTTCACTCATACCACTACAGAACCAAGGTAGTTTTCTCCAATTTTTGTGCTTGTAATACATAAATGTGTCTTATAGTTATGGCTATGCATGAGTTTTTAATAAAGATAGAGTGTTACAGTAGATGAACTCACTCCATTTCTATATTTGCCTCTTTTTTTGGGTTTTCAAAAAAACTAATAATAAATCAATAGACACTATCATCTAGACACAATATTATTGTGATCCAAAGGTATCAAAGCTAATCTAAGTCAGAGACAACACTAAATTGAGATTCCAACTACATCTGAAAATATGTTGCTAATTCAACTGCCAAGTCATAATCCTTCTGTGCTATCACCTTATGAGTTGAATGACCACATGCGACATGAGAGCTGAAAAATTAGAAATCATTATTTCAAAATTATGAATAGGATGTCATAATGGTATCCAAGAGAGTAACAACATATAAATGAAATAAGACTACAAGAGAGATCTGTTGATCCGTTTTAATAACTGTATTGGTAAGTCAATATGCCACTTTCTGTTAGATTACCTGAAATTCTGATTTTAGTAGATATTTGCATCTATTTAGATTTGATGTCTAAGTTTATTATGATAGTTAAGAATTGATGAAAGACTATTTCAAATACTCTATATAGTGTTGTTATGATTGATGAGATAGTGTCGTTTTGTTTCTATGAGATTTTTTCCTTTGTTGTGTGAATTTCAATGTCCGTTTGGATATAAGAACTAAAACCTAAAATTCAGTAAAATAATTGTTGAAAAAATGTTTCTATTCTCAAGCTGAATTTTTCAATCCAAGTATTAAAAGAAGAGAGGATCACCGATGATTCAAATATTTAAGAACTCTTTAATAAGTTTTGCTCTCTTATAATATAATAAATTCTTATCTGTACTAGACTTTCTTCTACAGTCCTATATTACCTTGCACACAAAAATGTTATTATAATCAAAAACCTTGGAAACATATGTCATATGTTTGAGAAAGTTAATAGGGCAAGAAATGTAACAAGACAAATGAATATCAATTACTTTGTTATATTTTCTTTTGAGCATTTTATTTGTGTATTGGTAATAGTTGAATTGAGTTTGTATTGTTTGTTTTAAGCTAATTTGTATTTTCTTGCTAAAAAATTGTAGTTGTGTTAAGCAAATGACTTTACTGTATTGACGTCTACTATATTAAATAAAAAACTTACCTTACTTTAGTAACTATATAACCATTCCATTTCACACGCTTACAAGTTACAGCTTTATAGTGTCATATATATTAGTTCATGTTTCTCAGAGACAACATTTATATATGACACTCAGCAGATAGGAAAATTAGGTGTGGCATCGTAGCGGGGCGATCATATGCTACTTCAGAGTTCCAGATTTACATGTAAGTTAATATCCCACTTTCTGTTAAGTTGTTTGAGGCAACTCCACATGAGTTTAGTTGATCTTAGCAGTTATTTATATCAATTTACATTTGATGCTGCATCTTAGTGCGGTTGTTTCGAATTATGAAATGAAAATCGTTCTTCACTTTGATGTTAATTAAAATTTTACAGTAAAAATTGATTGGTAATATTTTTCAAGAATGGAACAAGGATTGCAACCACCATATGACCTCTACAATCAGAAAATTTTGCACAACTAAGTAATATTCTACGTTACATTGAACATGGAAAATTTATCAGTTTATCTTAAGTATTGTACGAAAGTTTTGATTCCCCTGTTTTTGGGAGAAATATTGGAGCACCATCATATATGGCACCAACATTAAGTTCACGAAAGTCTGGTATTGAAGTACCATCGAAGTATATGCAAGATTTGTTATCAAAATCGCAAAGATGGAGTTCAGATTGCAGTGTTGCAAAGCCAGAGTCTCCGAAATTAAGACTGAAATTCAATAATCCAATACAAAGGGTTGCTACTTCACTTAATAGTAAAACTTCTAAATGGGCTTTGTCTCCTGGAAGGCCAAATTCGCCTCCTGTGTTGATGCAGAATAGAGGAATTTTACATCGAATATGAAGCCTCCGACGAGTCCTTCAAAGGGAAAAAGTGTTGGGAATTTCCTTGGCATGGGGCTTGAATTGCTCAAAGGTAAGAAATGTTATTCTGGTGCAGCATCTCCTCTTACTCCTGACATAACGGAGAGTGTTCATCATTTGAGGATACTTCATAATAAATTGTTGCAGTGGAGATATATAAATACCAGAGCTGATTCAGTTCATCACAACTCAGTAGACAAGCTGAGGTCAGTCGCGGAGTCAGAAATTTTACTAATACATTATCTATAAAAAGTAATTTTTGACCTTGTTTATTTGGTTTTTCTCTAAGGCAAACTTAGTATATGCTTGGGATTGTCTAATGAAAATGAGAATCTGTGGTACAAAAGAAGTTGCAGCTACAGAGGAAAAACATGGAAATGAAATTGAGTTTTGTTCTTTATTCTCAAGTAAGAACTGATTTACCCTTGATGAATATCGGTCAGACAGTAACAAAAATCATCACAACAATTAAAGGTATGATTTTTTCGCGATGTATTGTGCTGATAAAGTTACTAGAAGCATGGGGTTCTATGGAAAAGCAGCATTCTTCAGCAGTGTCAAGTTCCCTAGATTGTTTACAATCCGCAGTCTGTGGGTTCCTCTCATTGAAGGAGCCACGGTACGTCCATTGGCAAACCAGAAAAAATCGTTAAGGTTGTTCATGATTTAATATACATGTCTAAAAAGTAACTTTTGATCTGTATATACTAAAAAAAATTGTTTACTTTATAATTTTCCATTAGAGAGTGTTTAACTAACCACCCTTCACTTTATGTGGCTACTCTATAAGCCGTAGAGTATTTCACTGACAAGATTAAGCATGTAAGTGGAGCCACAATCGGCTATTATTGCTCTTTAACATGCATCAGATGTACCTTCATTGACCAAGGTACTTTATCTTCGTTGTCACTTTCTGTTTATCAATTTTTCGGGTGAAATAGACCATATGAAAACATAGATAACTAGAGATCAAAATCAAGAATTCATTTATGGGCATGTCGAACCCCTCTTTCTATGGTTGAGTTATCCCATGACTGCTAGATCAGGAAGAGCCAACCATACGTAGGAGGAGACAACTAATTAATGGATGTCACTGTTAAATTTCTTTTAATGCTATTGCAACGCCCATTCAAGCTTCATTTCTCATTCTAATCTTATCCTTTAATTGCAAAGTTGTCAATGTATCATTGGTATTGTATAAAAATAGTCTTCAGTCACTAAAAAAGTCGGTGATCTACTTTTGAAAAGGCCCTAGCTCATATGACTTTTCTGATTATCATTCTTGCAGGTTCTCCCATTTTAAGTCAAGGTAAGTTTATTTTCTCTGTCGCATTTTTTAAATATTTTTTTATCAACTTTTCTATTTCTCCTATTAAGTATTGAGAAGCAAGACTATGTTATGAGAGAGTACACAACGAAATGTGATATCTTCAAAATCATTTAGAATTACTATGCTGTGAAATTGTGATTTTAGTTGTTCATAGTAAAAAGATAAAAAAAAAAATGTAATTATGTCAAAGTTAAAAAATAGCTAGCCGCCCAAATGTATTAAGAAAAATTATGTGTGTAATTTATTATTTTTGTACATTTGTATAAATGAATATTTGAAGGCCTTAAGACGCATATATAAGTTTTTCTTATACTTGTACTGTTGTACATAACCATTGCCCATCATTTTACTTGTGATTCATAATATTTATTTTTTCAGTTCTTTCTCAAGTCCAGGTTTCTTAGTTGATTTGTATTGACCTGTTTTTCAAGATATCTCCAGATCTCCCTACGTTGTGGTTATTGAGATGCAGAGGATTGGCTACTAAGCTTAGGAATCTAGATCGAGCTCATTGTAAATTTTGAATTACAATATGTTTGTGTTGTATTTGAAAATACAAACCGTTCTTATATTTTGGAGGGATTAGGTCTATAACAATACTGAAAGATGATTCAAGTTATAAAATTTGTATATTAAACATGTGACAAATAATAAGAATTCTATTATCTTATTGGCTAAATGATAAGTGACTATTGCTAAAGTGCATACCTGTCTTTTTTTGGTTAAAATTTGCCTGTGCAATTGTATACCTGTCATATTATGATGCTCACCTCAAACTCTAGATTTTCTTGACGTTCAATTGTTTCCATTTCATCAGTTTAACAGTTTACCATTTTCTATGTCCTTGAGTTTTTTCGTGTTCTTGAAATACTTTTACCACTAATATCCTCTGGTTTATTTACTTTCTCCGTTCACTTTTATTTGTCATGTTGCGCTTTTCGAAAGTCAATGACTAATTTTCAAAGTTAAATTAAATTACATTAATTCAATATCTTAAACAAAAAATTTGGATATTTAAAAACTATACGAAACTTACTATAAATTGGAATTTTTTTGCATATCAATATGATGAAAAAATACATTATAAAATGTTAGTCAAATTTTTTATAGTTTTGACTCTAAAAAGGAAATTATGACAATTAAAAATGGACACATGTAATAATAGTTATTGCCATTTGGGCATTGGAAAGATGAAGCATATCAGTGTAATTTGTGTGATGTGATAATAGTTTGGAATTTTGAAATTTCAAACTTCTATTGAATTTGAATATATAATTTTAAATTTTTTGAAATAAAATTTATATATTTAAAAATTATATTAAATTATATAATAAACAAATTAAAATATTAAAAATACATAAAAATGCTACCAAAAGTAAATTGATTAACTAAAATTATTCTTCAAAAAAGTAAATAAAATAAAAACACTTTCAAAATTTCACTATTTTGTTTAATATTTATTTTTCACTATTTTATTACCTCTTGAGAATTTGTTCCTCTACTATTCACAACACTTATTTTGCTCTTATGTAAATCATACTATTTCTCATTTATATGCCAAAACAATCATTTTTTAGTAAAGCAATAGCTGGAAAAAAAATAGGAAAAATTACTTAAATTGGTACCTTTTAATAAATAATTACTAATTTTAGCGATACTTTTTATTTATTACCATTTATAGCAATACATAGCAATACTATGTTAAATCTGCAATATGTATTAAACGTTAATTATGTATGTAATATATATGTATTATAATTGTTTTTTTAATCATCATTTTATTTATGGCTTTTGCACATGGTGTAAATAAAATAAATATATAGATGTATGCTATTAAATACATATTGTAGCAGTATTATGCTAAATTATGTTAAGACACTTAATTTTGGGGAGTAAGGTAACTTCATAAAGTGTTGGTAGTAAAATAGTTCCACTACAAAGGACTTAATTACTTAAAGAAAACCCTTTACGATATTTACATTTTGCTTATTGGATGTTGATGCTTTTTCATTAGCATTTGTTTTTCTTATAATTGACATATTTTGAATGAGCAACATCGGTAGGGGATATGATTTAAGTGGCATTTTCAATTCGATAAAATATAGGTAAGAAATCATCAATGAAACGTTGTAGTGGAATTACTTACTCTTAAGTTAGAATAACAATTTAATTTTGTTAGTGTTGGGCCCGTGCTTGGCACGGGCCTTCCCCATCTAGTTTAGATATATATGATGCATTTGCTGATATGGTATGTTGGGAGTTGGGAGTTGGGACTATATCCAACACCAGGTATTATGTACTGTATTGCCTACTTTGATATATAAAATCACTTTATTACCCAAACAAAGAAACTAGTAGAAAAAAGAGGAATTTGTGTAAGCAATTTGGAAAGGAAAACACTTAAAAAAAAAAATTAAAAAGAAAGAGCAGAAAAAAGTTTTTTCTTATTAATAAAAGGAAAAAAAAAGAGCAACAAATTTTTATTTTTTAAGAAAAAAAGAAGAAGTTAGTATACACCCAATTAAAACACGACATGTGGCATTTGGATGCTAATCTAGTTTCTATTGTCCCCGACCAAAACCCTCCTCCGTAAGTGCTAAACCCTGCCTGCCTCCATTGCAGTCACCTCTTCCTGTTTTTCAGGTTCGTTTTTTTCTTCTTCTCTATCATGCCCATAGCATCAAACCCTTTTCTATATACAGTCGATTGGGTAGTTCCATCATAGAATTTCAACCACTACTTTCTTGATTTTGTAGCAAAATCATATAATCATATTTGGTTGCTGTAGCCTAGAAGCTGTTTTAACTCCGACCATAGTTGGTTTCAAGTTTAGATTAAAAAAGAGGGTTGTAATTGTCACAAAGAATTGATATAGTCCAACCCCAACTCCTAATTGATTACTGGTAGGGTTGCTCTTTTTTCAATTTGGAGTAAATGAATGATGGGCTTTAGCACAGTCTCATGTTTTAGGGGTTAAAAGGAAAGGGCTTGAGAAAGAAAAGGTTTCTTTTTTTCTTGTTTGTAAAGCAAAGTGGAGGTCACAGATTAGGGTGTTAGTAGGGGTAGGGTTTTGTCTTGCCTTGTGAAAGTTTAGGCTTGTTAGTGCCTATAGTCGTACCCTTGTAGTTCTTTCCATACGTAGGTATTGTGTTTTTCTTGGAGACTTTACACTGTTTTTCTTATTAACTACTATGCTTTATTCATTGTTTTCTTCGTTCTTTACTACGGTTTGATGCACTTGGGCCGAGGATCTTTCGGAAAGAGTCTCTCTACCTCCACGAGGTAGTGGTAAGGTCTGCATATATTCTACCCCAGATCCCACTTAGTGGAATTTCACTAGATATGTTGTTGTAAAGCAAAGTTATCGACTTTATGGATGTATTCATGGATTTCTCTATATTCTCTTGTATCAAAAGTTACTATAGTCAACCTCAACTAGTTTGTGATTAAGGACAATTGATTAGTAGTAGGATGCTGTTCTATTCTTTCAATTTGGAGTAAATGAATGATAAGGTTGGCCAAGTCGCTTGTGTCTCTTATTTTGCATATCTAATTCAGTAGGTGTTTTCTTTCTATAGGTCAAAAGAAAAAGGAAAAAGAATGTGTCTTTTTGTAGCAAAATAATAGACTATGTATGCGAGGTTCATGGATTTCTCTGTATTACTTGCAGTTGAGTTATAAAAGGTGGAAGAAAATGATAAAAAGGCGATTTTACAAGCTTGAACATGGTGATAGAGATGCTCCTTCGCAGTCCTCTTCATCCTCCGACTCTGAATTTGAGGCAGAGGAAACAGAAGACGAAGAGGAGGAGGAGGAAGAGGAAGAGCAGGATGACAATGAAGTAAAGGAAGAGGATGATGGTGTTGCTCGTCTGACAGGAGGAAATGAATCTTCTTCGGGTATGTTTAACCTGATGATCTGCAGTTGCTCCTTGTCTGTATTGTTTGCTGACAGTTTATTACTTAGAGGGTATTTCAAGAAATGGGAATTCTCTGAAGCTTTTGTTTGATATCTTGATTAGGGAAACTTTGTCGGGTATCTTTAGACAATTCTTGATTTTAAAATCTATCAGCACGCCTAAGTTACAGTCTCTATTAAGTTATAAATTTTCCCACAAAGCCCATTCTCGCACCCATAAATCTACATTGAGGTTTACTTGTGAGCATCAAAATTGGGTTACATGTGGGAGGATGTTGAGTTATAAATTGTCGACATGCATTGTAAAATGGATTCCAATGGAGTTTGGGTGTTGGGCCACTCCCTAATTCAATCACTATCCTCATGGTAGATAACAGATTTTCTCCTCCTCCTTGTTTTCATTTGCTGCAGGATATGAGAGTGAAGATAGCTCTTTCAATGAAGTTAATCTTGACTCATCAGGTTGGCTTTAGTCTATTGTCCCAAATTTTCGCTAGTTGAGTCTTATGGGAGTTTTCTGCTTGAAAATCCTACTTCTGTATACTACAAGTATTTATGTTGACACTAATCCACATACGAGGAAGGTATATTTATAAAGAATAAAAATGGAAGCTGCCATATTTCCCCATTCCTTATTTGTAGGATCAACTTTGTATACACTGCTTCCAAACGCTTACTGTTTGTTACTTGGGTAATCATTTGATTGGGGAAGACTAGCAATTTGACACATTACACTGTGAACGTGGATTTACATCTAGCCAAGGTGTAAGGTGAAATTCCATCACTCCATTTGAGGAAAAGAAGAAATGAAGTGAAGTTCGATGCTATATGTCTATCTTATTGGGAGCTGCAGCCCTACTAATTTATTCCTAGTCTGGAAGCTACAGCTTTTGAGTTGTAATATGGAACTTGAAGTTTCTGCTCAATCTATGTATTGGAAATTCCATGAAATCAGAGATGTCAGTTCTTTTCTTTTGATTGATAATTCGTCATGGAGAGATGATCATATCTTAAAGATTTGGCTTTAGTGTTCATCATAGCCTTCTCTCCCTCTGGAGTTTTAAGGCTTATTGTTGACTAATTTTGGGAAGACTGCATTCATGGTTTATTTTGTGTCTTCTGCACATCCTTGTGGCATTTGCTAATTGTCATAACTATCACGTCGATGAATTTAATAATGGAAACATAATTTTAGATTTCTTGATGTTTATTTGAATGCCAATACACTTCTTAAAACTGCTAGTTAGCGCTGAATGAGAACTATTTTTACTGGTATTTCAAGATGGAAACTGAAAAATCTTTCTGAACTATGATTTTCTTATCGTAATTTATATGTTAGGCTAAGTGTTCAATTCTAAGTCTTCTTTGAAATTACCACTGATAGGTCTTCCAATGAGTGATGAAGATGTTACAACTCTAAAGGACACCAAGTTTGATGGTGAAAGTTATTTGTCTGAAAAGGTCATTGCAGAATCAGATATTATGCAGAATAATTCTATTCCCGAAGAGGATGAGATTCCAAGTGATGCTTCAGATTATGTCTTGAAATGTAAATCAGTTTATAAGTGCAGGCTGTGTCCTAGAATCGTCTGCTTGACTGTTCAGACTCTAATTGCTCATCTTAAATCCAAAGTAAGCATTCAGCGTCATTGTTTTCATTTTCCAGTTGTGACTAAATTTACTTCTTCAGATCATATTCCACGTAAATTTCGTAGTGCTAACACATCCCCGTTACTAGTGCATGGACTGCTACCTGCAATCTTGTTCTTTCCATGTTAAAGAATTTTAAATGCACGTTAACTTATGCACATGATTTGGACCTGCTGTGACTGATCTAACCTAAGTATCCGTATTTCTTACAGAGGCATACCCGCTCTATAAAGCTGTTGAAAGAAGGGAGGCTTAAACTTATGCTTAATGAAGACGGAAAAATTGAGGGAGAAATTCATCCTGAGGTGGAGGATAGCCCAGTTAGAGAACAGGTTTGTCCATTTTTATTTGACTGCATGAAGAATTTTTTTGACTTAGTGAAAAAGCCTGATATCATCATAAGTTGCTTACAATCATAAATTATGAATGATAATAGAATCCTTCAGCATCAAAGAAGAAAAGCAAAGGACTGAAGAGGCAACTCAGGGAGAAGAAGCATAAGGTACATGCTAAGCTCTGGTCCTGATATCCCATGTTCTTAGTTGCGCGGACTCTTCACTTTTGATGCCGCACCCGTCTCGGATTCTTCAAAAATACACTACTTTTGGCTAATCCGACACGCACCCGTTGGCATTTTTGAAGAGTCCGAGCAACATAGCCCATGTTTACTCGTATAATATCTTGTTAAGTCAAATAAGAATTTTTAAATTTACTGCAGAATAAGGAAAACTTTTTGCCCATGGAGAATACTGTAGAGTCGAGAAGGAACCGCTCCAGGAAGAGGCAGAAAAACAAGTGAAGAACATAGTTAGATCTCGCTTATAAGCATTGAGCAGGAATCTTTGCTACAAGAAATTAGAAGCAAAAGGAACTACAAGTCTGATAGGGGCTGGAATTAGTTGTGTTTGCCCAACGGTGTCATCCAAAATATCACATTCCTTTTTTCAAGTTTTGATCTGAGAGAGCAATTTTGTACTTGGATGTTGGATCTAAAGCTTTGTTTTACTAGTTAGTGCATGGCAAAGATATAACATGCATTTCAAAACCTTTTTTCAAATCTGTTCTGTAAAATGAAGTGAAATTTCTAATTTATATTTCTGTGAAGATGTTATGACTACATTGACAGAAACAATCCCCTACCCCCTGTTCCACCTAATTTCTGCAAGGACAAAACCTAAAACCTTTCTTCAGCTGCTTACCTTTGAAGGTATGCTTGCTGTGTTATTGTTTAGATTTTTTGTTTGTTGGGTCTATCGCGTGATATTTGCTTGTAGAATTTGATGAGGAATTCTGCTAGACTACCTCTTTCAATGCCTTCAAAATCATGTAAGACCCATACTATTTACCAGAGTCCGGAGCCTAAAGGGCAAAAAAAATGGTCAAAAATTTCAAAAGGGCACATCACTTTTTATTTTAGCCAAAAGGGCAAAATCGCTGCGTCAGCAGCGATTTTCCTCTGACAAAATGACAAAATCGCTGCCCTAGCAGCGATTTCGTCTAAAAAAAATTTAAAAAAAATTATTTTTTATTAAAAATCGCTGCTGTGGCAGCGATTTTGTAAAAAAAAAAATTTTTTTTTAAAAATTAAAAATCGCTGCTTTTTTTTCTTTAAAAAAACTAAAACAGCACATCAAAAAAAAAATTAACCAAAAGGG
>JAJOOE010002055.1:0-21581 GCA_036250405.1 Solanum raphanifolium
CACAAGTGCAATGTGCAAGAGAAGTCCTATACCCTCCCTTACACTATGTAGAAACCCTTAAGAAAGCCCTAGTAAGAGTTCACACCTTTCATACCTTCATTTACTTTTACATTAGGGAAATATTGCAATAATCGACATAGACCATGAGATCTACATGGAATTTGGTGTTCTACTCCCACACCGAAAATAGAGGGTTAACACTTGCCTAAGGTGTAACCATTCATACATAACTATCTAGGTGGATCCACTAAGCTAGAGTCCTATGTGGGCATTTAGTTAAGGGTCAAGGAGATTGCTTCTAGAAACCCTAACTTACTAAACGTGGGGTTTCCATCTCATGAGACAACACATACCGTGGGTAATACGGACATGCTAAATGTGAGGAAACCCATGTGGGGAGCCGGACTTACTAAACGTGAGACCCCCATCTCATTTACATGCCCTTTCGGTGCTAATGTAACTCCTCGTCCGAACTAGTTAGATCTAGCAAAGGCTCGACTAAATTTAGTAGGTTGAACTAGAGACTTGCATGTTAGTTTATAGTTGAAAACTTGTTTAAATGATGAAAAATGGCTATTGAAGCTAGTTTGGTGATTTTAGAGGTCAAACATTTAGAAACGACCATGACGTCCGGAAACTAGTAGACTAAGCGAGGGCTATGTTTGAGGGTTAGAGCCAAGGAACAGGACTAGGGCAGTCCACTCTTTCATGGATACTGCCTCACCTTCCACGACCACCACCACGGCTAGTGGTGTGGCTCGTTTGCAGAAATAACCCATGAGATTGAGTAAAACCCTAGGTTTTTCATGAACTTGAAAACTTTGAAAACTTCATGGAAATTGAGTCTAGGGTGAATTCTAACCCTAGATGAAGGATCACCATACCGTTACTAAGATTCCCCAATAAATTTGATGAAGAAGCGCCTTGGAATCACCAAACCCTAGCTTCAATGGCTCCCTTCTTCTTCTTCTCTAACGGAGGATTTCCAGTGAGAGAAATATTTGAGAGGAGGCAGGTTTTATTTTGATTCTATTTGGAGTGACCTTAATGAAAAGATTTAGGTCTAAAAAGGTTGTTATATTTGCTAGGAAAGGAATAGAATAAGGTGGACTCAACTTTGGAAAAGAACTAAGGACCCATGAAGTTGTAACTTAAAATTCTACCCCTTGCCCGTCTAAGCTCGCCCTTTGGACACTTGGGCTTGCCAAGTGCACTAGGCAACTTATCAAGTGCACCATTGGCTCGCCCTTTGTTCCAGTGAGCTCACTAAATGGGCTGGTTATTAGGCGATTGGAGGGAGCCAATTGGAGACGCGCCAACCCGCTTGCCGATCTACCACTTAGCTCGCCCTTTAGTCCAGCACCTAGGCCAAAAGGGCAGTCCACTAGGCGAGCACAGGATCCCAACGACGACTTGCCCAATCCCTTGGGCGATCAAACAGTCCCATCGCCAAAAGGTCCACCAAAGAACAAGGTTTCTTTCACCTTATCTTGCTATCCTAGGCCCTTGCTTGCGCCCTAGACTTCTACCTTGGTCCATTGAGGTTCTAAACCAGCCTACACCTCCACCTAAAGTCACTCTAACCCAAATGTTAAGGCTCTAGTTCAACCTATCATGTTCCAAGTGGTTACACCAGAGTAATAGTTCTCACCACCATGTTTTCCATTATCCCATGGACCATCATATCCCTCATAAGAATCACCATCATAAACAAAGCCCCATTACCATGCTCATAAGGACCATCATAGACCTCACAAAACTCATTTTCACCATGCTCATAGCTCATGTTGGTACAAGCGTATTCAATAATGTCATCTCCACAATATTCGAAAGTTACGAATGACATTCTTCCATGTAATCACCTTGGGTACCTACAAAACTTAGCAAACAAGTCTAGTGGTAAAATTTCTCACACCTCTCGTATTTGATCTCACACTCACCGTCCTAAAGTGTCTTCCCAAATCTGATAGAGAACTACCTTTGCCCAATCAATTCATAAGATCACTAATTCTTTGTTGTGGGGTAGATTCTTGTGACTCTTGAAAGAAGGATGACCCAATAATCTAAAGGACGTAAATCAAGAAGGTTATCAATGAATTAAGATGAGGAAAGAAGAAGAACGAAGTACCAAAAGATTTGGGCTCAAAATAAACCAAGTAACAAAAGTAGAAGAATTACTTGTTGTTACTAAATTTGATGGATCAAAGAAGATTTAATGATAAAAACTAGTTAACAAGTAATTAAACATGTTAATTAATTGTTAAATAGTCGAGAAATAGAATAAAATGAGTTTAGAAGAAGAAGAACTGAATTTGGACCCTGGGACAAATTTTAAGCCTCAAACAAGTTCATCACTTGTAAGCCTTTGATTGGATGATTTGATTATTAAAACTAATAAAAAATTATTAAAGATGTTAATTAATTCCTAAATAGTTGAGGAATTGAAGGGAAAAAAGTTTAGGAAAAGAATCACAAAGTTTGGACACTTAAAAAAATTTTAGGTCCAAAAAATTGCCCCACGCGCTGAAACTGAAACTGAGCTCCACGCGCTGACTAGGTCCAAAATTTTATTTGGGCTTTCAAGTGAAAAACATGCAATTTTCAGCCTTTGAAACTGAGCCCCATGCGCTGACTAGGCAACTGGGCCTTTTTGGCGCTGACAGTTGTTGTGCTGTTCGCTGACTATCGCCCCGTGGCTGATGACTCGCAGTCAACGGTTAACTTTGACCGGTGACTGCTGACGTTGCATGGCCATCTGGATTTTTATTTTATTTTATTTATTTTTTTCAAATTTCCATAAGTGGACCAATAAACACTTTGACCAACTTTTATTTGAGAATATTGGATCAAATGTACTTTCTTCTTCTTCAAGAAGAACTTGAAGACACCAAGAACACACACTAAATTCCAATACACTCAAATCAACTCGGAATTGGCTAAAAATTTAGGATTTTCTTCCCTTCAACTTATAGAACAAAGCCCACTAAATATTAACCTCCAATTTCTCCTCAATCAAAAGACCCACTTTCAAAAATTTTAAAGCTTGAAACCTTCAATGGTAACTTCACTTTTACAACACCAAATTGAACAAAATTTGAAACCTAGACTCAAAAAACAGTAGGGAACAAGGATCTAGTGTCAAAAAAAACAAATAAAAAAATCAGTTTTTTTTCGGACTCTTTTTTTTTGTTTTGCAAACCAAGACTAGATTTGTAGGAACAAATCTAAACCTAGGCTCTGATATCCATCCATAAGGATTTCAATTATGGATGAAACAAATTGAAATCAAATGCGAAATTAAAAACCACAAAACTAAGATAGATTAGAAATAAGATATGAGACGAGAAGAAAGAAAGGCTAATGGATTAAATAATCAACCAAGGAAGAAGAGGAACTTGAATTCAGAAAGAAACAACTCAAATTGAAAACCACAAATGAGTAATCTCAAGTGAACTCAAGGTTATGAAGTCATAAATCAGCAATGGGAATCCACCCATCACTAATCTAGATTAAGATACAGTAAGCTACATTAATCTAAAACGGAATCCACCCATAAACTACACTCTTGAAAGAGATCGTACATTTAACATTCAAAATCCATATAGTCTATCTTCCAAAAATAAAATAGACTACTATTTATACTAATAAAATAAAGAAGACACTTCTTTGACAATTTTACCCTTAATAAAGTAAGGGCCTTGTTTGGTTGTCTTTTTTGTGAATTCTTGAAAATAAAATAAAGAAGACACTTCTTTGACAATTTTACCCTAAATGAGGTAAGGGTCTTGTTTGGTTGTTTTAACTTAAACCCTAAACCCTAAACTATAAAATTTGAACCCTAAACCCTAAACCATTAATCCTAAACCCTAAATCCTAGACCCAACACCCTAAACTCTAAAACCTAAACCCTAAACCCTAAACCCCTTAACCATAAACCCTAAGCCCTAAACTATAAACCATAAACCTTAAACCGTAAACCCTAAACCCTAAACTCTAACCCTAAACCCTAAACCCTAAACCTAACCCTACATCCTACACCTTGAACCCAAACCCTAAACTCTAAATTTCGCACCCTAAACCCCAAACCCTAAACCACAAACCTTAACCCTAAACCATTTATCCTAAATCCTACACCAAATCCCTAAACAGTAAACCCTAAATCCTAAACTCTAAACCCTAAACCCTAAATCCTCAACAATAAAACCATAAACCCCTACCCCTAATCCCTAACCCCTAAACCCTAAACACCAAATCCAAAACCCAAAACCTTAAACCTTAAACCCTAAAACCTAAACCCTAAATCGTAAACCCAAAACCCATAATCATAAATCCTAAAATCTAAACCCTAAACCATAAACCTTAAACTCTAAACCCTAAACCCTAAAGCCTAAACTCTAAACTCTAAACCCTAAACCCGAAACTCTAAACCCTAAACCTAAACACTAAACCCTAGACCCTAAACCCTAAACCCTAAACCCTAAACCCTAAACACTAAATCCTTAGCCCTAAAACCTAAACCCTAAACCCTAAACCCCAAACCATAAATCCTAAACCCTACCAAAACCCTAAATCCATACTCTAAACCCTAAACTCTAAAACCTAAACCCTTAACCCAGTAATAAAAGTAATAGGGTTAAGGTGACTCCTGATGATTGTAGGGCTCTTAATTCTGAGGATAACCTTGATCCTGATAACCAATATATGGATGGTTGTGATGAGGATACAGAGGACACCATGAAACATACTGATCAGGTTGTTGTTTCTACTTTCAGGGATAAGTATTCTGATGTTCAAAGAATGACTGAACAACATGGTTATGCCCAAGAGGAAGGAAGCAAACTAGACACCACCCTCATCAGCCTATTACCAACATGTTTGACAACTCTAGCAGGCCCATGACTAGGTCCAAATCAAAAGGTTATTAATGATTAAGGTTATTTGTTGGAATGCTAGGAGAATAAATACCAAAGGATCCTTGGAAAGGCTTCAAACTCTCAAGAAACTTCATCATCTATCTATTACTACTATTTTGGAACCATTTGCTAATAACTCTCATATAGATAGAGTGAGAAGTCAATTACAGATGGATCATGCAGTTAGTAATGCTAATAAGAAAATCTGGATATTTTGGTCTAATGAGGTCACTGGTCGTATTATGGAAACACATGATCAACACTACAAACATTTCATCACACAGATATGTCTGAAAATTTCATGCTATCTTTTATATATTCTAACTATAAAGAATACATAAGGAGATCTTTATGGGACAGACTCTTGTTTTATGCTAATATGAAAGTACCTTGGTGTACAATTGGTTATTTCAATGCTCTCGCATCTATAGAGGAGAAGCTTGGTGGAATACCTTACAATATGAATAAGAGTTTCGAATTTATTGGAGTGATAGAGGCTTGTGGATTAACTGATTTAGGATACACAGGACTCTCATTCACTTGGTGTAATCAAAGGGAAGCAAAAGTTAGAGTTTGGAAGATATTAGATAGGTCTATGGTTAATGATAAATGGTTAGAGGTTATGCCTCAAACTACTATTGAGAATTTATCCTCTGTTGGTTCTGATAATAGTCCTTTGTTGATGGAAATGACTAAGGTTATTGAGAGTCACATCAAATATTTCAAGTTCTTAGATTTTTGGGTTGATAATGTCACTTTTTTGAAAACAGTACAACAATGCTGGGAAAAGGGTGTCAATGGCAATCCAATGTGGAGACTGCATCAGAAATTGAAGAGAATAACTGCTACACTTAGCAAATGGTCTAAGAAAGAGTATGGAGATATCTTTACTACGGTTAAGGAATTTGAGGAAAATATCAGGCAATCAGAGGAGGAACTTATGACAAACAACAATGAAGATAGTTGACAGAAACTTCATCAGATGAATGCAAATTATATTAGGTATTTGAAAATGGAAGAATCTATCCTTAACCAAAAGACTCAATTACAATGGTTTAAGGATAGTGATGCCAATACCAAATAATTTCATGCTTTGATGAGAGGTAGAAGAAGGAGGTTATTTTTGCGTAAGATTTATAACGATAATGAGGAGTAGATACAAGGTGAGGAGCAAATAGCACAAGCAGCATGTGATTATTATAAGCAAATTTTTAAGGTTCAGAATGAAAGAATATATGACTAAATTCTCTAGAATATTCCTATAGTAGTCACTCCTGAACATAATGAGATGTTGCAAGCAATTCCTAATATGGAGGAACTCAGACAAGTTGTGTTTGCAATGAATCCAAACTCAGCAGCAAGGCCAGATGGTATCGGGGGTAAATTTTATCATGTTTGTTGGAGTATCATTAAAGAAGATTTACTAGCAGTTGTACAATCTTTCTTTTGTGGTAACATTATGCCTAAGTTCATGTCTCATGCATGTTTAGTTTTATTGCCAAAAATAAAACAACCTACAAAATTCATTGATCTTCGATCTATCAGCCTTAGTAATTTCTCTAACAAGATAATTTCTAATATTTTGAGCATGAGATTGGCTATTATTCTGCTTCTATTATTATCAAACAATCAATCCGGGTTTGAAAGAGGTAGAAGTATTACGGAAAGTATAATGCTTGCTCAGGAGATTACTCATGGTATTAAAAAACCATATACAGGAAATAATGTTGTAATTAAACTTGACATGACCAAGGCATATGATAGAGTGGCTTGGTCATTTACATGTTTGACACTTAGGAGATTTGGTTTTGGGGAGTTATTCATTGATTTAGTGTGGACAATAATGAGTAACAATTGGTATTCTCTAATCATTAATGGGCATCGACATGGTTTCTTTCATTCCACTAGAGGACTTAAGCAAGGAGACCCTTTATCCCCTGCCCTATTTATTTTAGGAGAAGAAGTAATGACTAGGATGCTTAATTCTCTGCATCAGAATATTAATTACAGAGGTTTCTTTAGGGAACCTAGAGGACCCCAGATTAATCACTTGAGTTTTGCAGATGATGTTATTATTTTTGCATCTACTGATAGACATTCCCTGAAGCTTATTATGGATAGGTTAGGGGAATATAAAAGTACCTCTGGCCAGCTTATTAACAAAGCAAAGAATCATTTTATGGTTCCTGATAATACAACGCAAGACATCATCCATACCATTAAAGAAGTGACTACTTTTTCACAGAAAAATAGTCCTATTACGTATCTAAGATGTCCTCTTTATATTTGTAGACAAAGGATTAGTTACTATTCTCATTTAGTGGAGAAGGTTTTCAAAAAGGTGCGTGGCTGGCAGGCATGAGTACTTAGTTTTGGGGACAGAATTACATTGATCAAACATGCCTTGCAATGTATACCTATTCATACTATGGCTGCCCTCTATCTCCCCAGTACTACTATTAAATACATTGAGACTATCATTGCTGATTTTTACATGGGAAGGGATCAAGATAAAAGGAAATATCAGTCCGCATCTCTAGAAAAAATGAGCTTACCATATACAAAAGGTGGGGTAGGGATCAGAAGACTGTCAGACATCTGCACTTCTTTACAATAAAAACAATGGTGGAATTTCAGGTCTAAAGTATCTTTATGGAGTCAATTTCTTAAAGCCAAATATTGCCAAAGAGCTCATCCAGTGGCAAAAAAGGTTGATACAGGAGAGTCATTGATGTGGAGAACATGATGAAACACAAGCTTCAAGTCGAGGAGAATATAGGCTGGAAAATCAAATATGGAAGTTGTTCCTTTTGGTGGGATGACTGGCTAGGAATGGGTGCTCTAGCTACTTATAATACCTCTATAACAAAACTTAACAATGCTACCATTGCACACTTTTTAGTAAATGGAAAATGGAATCAAAGGAAATTGAGACAACATGTACCTCTTCTTCTTATTCCATCTATTCTAAATACTAACTTTCAGTTTGTGCAGGGAGTTAAAGACATTGCAGTTTGGAAACTCACTAAAGCTGGAGAGTTCACTTGTAAATCAGCCTGGGAAATGTGCAGGAAGAAGAAGGCTACTGCAGTCCTTAATTCACAAATTTGGCATAGAGATATACCTTTTAAAATGCCATTTCTTCTATGGAAAGCAATACGTTATAAATTACCAACAAATGACTCCTTAGGAATTTTTGGAGTGAAACCTATGAAATATTATTGTTGTTTTCAGCAGGGATGGGATGATGTTGAACACATCTTCCTTCAAGGACATTTTGCAAGCCATACTAGATATTGTGTTGGAGTGGTATTGCAGGGAAGAACACAGCACAGACTATGATCATTCAAACACTCCCTATAGTCATCTGCTGGAATCTCTGGAAGAACAAATGTTCAGCCAAGTATGGAGGAAAAACATCTAGTATCCACAAAGTTAAATACTTGATTATTAAAGACATGTTTTTAGTGCTTAATTCTGTTTTCCCATATCTTCATTTGCCTGTAAGTTGGATAGAACTGGTGGCATGCATTGAAAAATGCAAACAGGAGATACGAGTCACCTTAGTTATGTGGAAAACTCCTCCTTGTACTAGATACAAGTTAAATACGGATGGTAGTGCTTTACATAATCCTAGAATACAAATTAAATATGGATGGTAGTGCTTTACATATTCTCGGAAAAATAGGAGGGGGAGGCATTTTACGAGATGATCAAGGAAGTATAGTATATGCTTTTGTTGTAACTTATGGTGAAGGAACTAACAACCAAGCAGAGGTTCAGGCTGCCTGTTTCAGTTTAAATTGGTGTATCTAACATGGTTACAGTAATATTATATTAGAGGTTGATTCTGAATTATTAACAAAGTGGTTATTGCAGGTTGATATTCCCCCTTGGAAAATACACAGGTATATATATGAATTTGCAGATTCTTGCTAATCAATTTGTGTTTTTTCAGTGTGTGCATACTTACAGGGAGGCGAATGGTACTGCTGATCTACTGGCCAAACATAGTCATCACTAAGACATTGTACAAAATTACTACACTCATCATCAATTACCTCTACCAGTTAAATGAAGCTATCTATTAGAGAAATTGGGAGTACAAAATTTCAGACGCAAGAAGATTAAAAGGATTAAACAACCACCTTGAACATACTTCAAAATCCTTACAGAGAAGGCTTTCAAGGACAACAACATTACATTTTGACATGTTATAAACTATTCGATTTACTATGTCCTTTTAGGTATAGTAGTTTGTTTAGTCTTATTTTCATTAATTCTTGTAAAGGGAGAGTCTCCCTTATTTATGTTTTATTAGTAACTTTGTATTAAGAGAGGAATCCTCTCTAGGTGCTTAGTTTTAATATTACATCTTATTGTATAGGGTGGAGTTGACTAACCTTAGTAGGTAGGTTGACTCTTGTCCCACCTTAGGTTGGAGGTAAGGTATATGTTCCCCTCCTTGTATATTTTGTTTTCATATATGATAAGGCCTGGGGTTGTAGCTTAGCCCCGGACCCCCTCAAGGGTCGTTCAAATTTTTTTTTAAAAAAACCCTTAACCCTAAATCCTAAAATTTAAACCCCAAACCCTAAACCATAAACTCTAAATCCTAAACTCTAAGCCATAAACCCTAACCCTAAACCCTAAACCCTAAACCCTAAACCCTAAACCCTAACTTTAAACTCTAAATCCTAAATCCTAAATCCTAAACCTTAATTCCTAAATCCTAAGCTCTTAACCCTAAACCCAAAACCCTAAATCCCTTGACCATAAACCCTAAACTCGAAACCTCAAACCATAAACCATAAACCCTAAACCCAAAATCCTAAATCCAAAACCCTAAACCCTAACCCCTAACCCCTAAACCCTAAACCCTAAACCTATATCCTGAAGCCCTAAACCCTAACCGTAATCCCTAAACCCTATATCCTAAACTCTAAACCATAAACACTAAACCATAAACCCTAACCCTAAGCCCTAAACCCTAAACCATATATCCTAAACTCTAAACCCTAAACCCTAAAACCTAACCCTAAAACCCAATTTTTTCTCTCTAATTTCTCACTCTAGAAAAAAAGCGCTCAAAAGAGCAAAAAAATGGCTACATCTCCAAAATTTGCCAGCACTGCCGGAACAGCGCGTGAGCCGCAGGCAGAGCCCACCAGGCCATTGAATAAAGCTCAAACGGAGTGCCTGAATGTTACCGACAAAACCCACCCATCCACTCTCTCTGATTCATCCTACAACTCCACGAAATCGCAAAACACTGACGCGATCAGCACAGTGATTTCGGTTTAAGAGTTGGAAGGGACGCGTTATATTATTTCCCCAGGCGTTGATATTTAGATTCGTGAAAAAGTGATTGGAGACATGGAATCCCCTAGTGTCATTCTATATCATATTAAAAATTCAACTGATTTCACCGTCCCAATCGACGTGAATCGAGAGGCGACTTTTGCGACAGACGCAAATGAATCGCCGGAGCTGCGCCTTCAATTTCGAGTTTCTTCAAGTCAAATTCGTCCAAATTCAACCACTGGGGATTACTCCCCACATGATGAGGTTCATCCCACAGAAATTTCAAGCAAAATGGACGGTGGAATCACCGGCGGGGTGGAATCCGGTGAACTTCGAACCCAGGTCACCGGAGATTATGAAAAATCTGAGAAAGGAAATAATTCCTCTCCAATAGACGTACCTTTTTCAGACATTTCAAGTAATTTGGAAGGAGGAAACACCAACAACAATCAATCAACCCAACCAGCTGAAGTTGTAATGAATTTGATCAAAGGAACAAGTCGAATGATCAAGATACTGATAGGAATGGTTCATTCCCAGACCCAGCGACAAGAAACAATGGCCAACCGAGTGTAATTCATACTTCAAGGAAAACTACAAGACATGAGGATGCAAATCAATCACAGGGAATGACAGTGACTTTATAACAGGCCATTGATCAGATCACAAGGGAACAGGCTGCAGAAAGCTTAGTTGTAGAAGCTCAATCATCAATTTTTTCCTTTAGAATTAGAGGTAGCTCAACGAACATAAATTCTAATGTTAATCCTTCTGTAATGTAGGACACCAATCAGGGCAAGACAAAGAAGGAAGCTGGACAGGATCAGCAGCAAAAGAATGGACAAACAAGTAAAAGACTCCAAACTAAAGGGAAAGACGTGTAGACAGGCCACAAAGAGAAAGAGTGTCAAAATGTTCAGAATAAGGATGCAAATCAACAGGGAAGACCTAGTCGAACTCAACAGGATAACATTAGAGCTAATATGAAATATCAAAACAACTTTCCTAGGATCTCCAACAACTTTGTTAAGTACGATCCTAATCTTCAAAGGAATAAGAATACTGATAATCATATTAGCAATAATGTAGCTCAGGGTAGTATAAAAATTTTGAACATTCAGTAGCAAGGTCAGGCTCAGAATAATAAACAAGACGTAGTCCCTGAACTTGCTCCCTTCACTATTGTTCAATCCTTTGCTACTCGATTGAGATATAATCAATTTAAGAACGAAATTCCTATTGTTTTGAATAGTCCTATACACACCACTAGGCAAGCACTACCTGCTGTACTTCTGGACGAGGATAACTATAATATCAAATTGGTGGAAAGTTGTAAACACACTCTAGTGGGCAAATTCACCAACACCATGCCCAAAATGGATCTGATCAGGAAAAGCTTCACCTTACAAACTCAATTAACTGGAGGGGTGAAAATCACTCATTTTAATTTTAGACATGTGTATACTGATCTTGATAATGAGTTTGACTATGTTACGGTTTGGACTAAACAAAGAATGAATATTGAAGGTCAATTAATGAGAATTCAAACTCCTGATGTTACACCTGAAGAAGAAACTCCCATAGTCCCTATATAGGTAGCACTTCCTGAACTCCCGTGGTATTGTTACAATAAGGTCTTATTAACAGCTATTCTGTGTTCTATTGGCAAGGTACTATACCTTGATTCACCATCCTCCCAAAAAACTAGAGGTAGCATGGCTAGAGTGAAGATCTAAATTGACCTTACCAAGGAAAGACCTCCCCATGGTTGGCTGGGATTCAAGAATTCTGATCCAAACAAAGGGAGGTGGCAAAAAATTCAATATGAAGGAATTCCTGACTATTGTCTTTATTGTAAGCACCAAGGGCATATGGATAATGTTTGTACTATTAAGAGAAGAGATGAGGAGTTCAAAAGGAGGAAAAAAATGGAGGCTGAAAAAAAGAACAAGACTAGGGGTGAGCAAGAGAAAGGAGGCTCTAAAAATCAGGTACAAGACCAGGGTAAACCAGAGAACATTACAAGCTCAACAACATGTTGAACAAAGAAGAGATTACAGATCTGATGAGACTTAAAGGCAAACTTAAGAAAAAAACCACCCTAAAGTTCAACAACAAACTCAAAGTACACATATCCAGAATCACCAAGAACAGGAAGTAGGTGACCAAGAAGACCACTGGTAGACCCAAAAAAAGAGGCAAAACAGAAATCAGGACCAACCTATTCCCAAGACTGCATGGAGACCTGTCTCACCACAACAAAAAGGAACTAAGGACAACAAGCAACAGGAGCCAACACCACCAGGTATACCTACTACAACTCTTACTCATAATAACTATATTAACGTAGAAATGCAGGAATCACAAGATATATGCAAAAAGGAGGAGGGTAATAACAACAGCACAGCAGGTCAAGGATGCCATCCAACGCAATGATCAGATAATGATCTATCTCTAATAAATCCTCACAATAAAACAACAAGGCCAAAAGAGCAGGCTGGAGCCACCAAAAACAACAACTCTTCAGGTATTGACTCTATACTCGCACCCCCTAACCCTCTAAATATTATTGCTATTAATGCTGCTGAGAAAGCTGTTGGAGGTATGGAAGGGAGGGTTTAGGAGACACACACTAACTTACAAGATGGGGTATCCAAAGGGGGGAAGGCAGTGACTCATGTTGTGCATGAGATTGTGGACAATGACCATAAGATTGACTCTAGAGCCCCTGCTACCCCTATATCAAATCAAAAAGAAGCTGGGCAAAATGCAACTCAGGAAGGGAAAGAGATGAATACTGAAACAGGGCAACAAAAAGACAGACACAACAATAAATCAGGAGGAGGACTGAGCAAAAAGAAAAGAGATGCTATAAAAAAGAGGCAGGAAAAAAGTATTGAACTGGAGCAGGTTTTAACAGGCAAAGGCCAACAATCAGAGAAACATGTAGCAAATAGGGTAAAAAAGGGAAGACCCATACAAGATGATTATGGAGCCTTAAATTCAGAGGATGAGCTGGATCCTGACAATCAGTCCATAGATGCGTATGATGAAGAGGAAGAAGAGACTAGTAATCTTCTAATTCAAGCTTTTGGCTCCACATTTAACATTGAATGGTCAGAAGAGGTTCGGGAACTCACAGAGTAGCAAGGTCTATCCCCAGAGGTAAAGAAAAAAGCAGACACATCAAGCAGCCAGCTACCACTAGTACTTCTGCTACTGCTAGCAGACCCATCACAAGGTCCAAATCTAAAGGTTTTTGATGATTAAAACCATTTGTTGGAATGCTAGGAGTATCAATACCCAAAGTTCTCTGGAGAGACTTCAAACACTCAAGAAGATGCATCACTTATCTATGATTGCTATACTTGAGCCCTTTGCAAACAACTCCTAACTCAACACTATGAGAATTCAACTTCAAATGGATCATGCAGTTAGTAATCCTAATGGAAAAATCTGGCTTTTTTGGTCTAATGAAATCACTGGTAATATGCATGAAAATAGAGAGCAACATATCACAGGAGAATTTAAGCATTCTGATCTTACTGAGAAGTTCATGGTGTCCTTCATTTATGCTAAGTGTAAGGAACAGATGAGAAGACCTTTGTAGGACAATTTACTACATTATGCTAGCATTGATATCCCTTGGTGTACCATTGGAGATTTTAATGTTATCACTAATATAGAGGAAAAGCTAGGAGGAAAGCCTTACAATATGAATAAGAGTTTTGAGTTCATCAGTGTGATTGAAGCTTGTGGGTTAATTGATTTAGGCTTTACAGGGATACCTTTCACTTGGTGCAACCAAACAACTGCACAGGCTAGAGTTTGGAAGAGGCTGGACAGGTCCATGGTCAATGACATATGGTTAGAGGTTATGCCGCAAACTACTATTGAACATATACCTTCTATTGGCTTAGACCACAGCCCCCTGTTGATGGAAATGGTCCGGAAAAATAAGAACTACACCAAGTATTTTAAGTTCCTACATTATTGAGTGGATAATACTAATTTTATGGAAACTGTACGAAAGTGCTGGGAGAGAGAGGTCATTGGTAATCCTATGTGGCAACTTCATCAGAAAAGGAAGAGGTTAACATCCACTCTTAGCAACTGGTCAAAGAAAGAGTATGGAGATATATATGCTAAAGTAAAAGAATTTGAAGAGACTATCAGGAAAACTGAGGAGTAACTTCTTACACATAACACATACACTCTTAGACAGTAGTTACAATCCCTGAATGCCAACTATATCAGATATTTGAAGTTGGAGGAGTCTATTCTTAAACAAAAGACTCAACTCCAATGGTTTAAGGAAGGGGATGCCAACACCAAATATTTCCATGCTTTAATGAGGGGAAGAAGAAGAGGACTTTTTCTACATAAAATTTGTATAGGCAATGATGTGTGGATTCAAGGTGATGCTCAAATTGCACAAGCAGCTTGTGAATATTTCCAGGGAATATTTACTGGTCAGAACAAAAGAATTGATGAAAGCATTCTTCAACACTTGCCTACTCTAGTTACTCGTGAGCAGAATCAGAAAATGCAAGAAATGCCTACTTTGGATGAACTAAAGCAAGTAGTGTTCGCCAAGAACCCAAACTCAACACCTGGTCCGGATGGTATGGGAGGCCTATTAGTCTCAGTAACTTCTCAAACAAGATCATTTCCAAACACCTAAGCATGACACTGGCTTATATAATCCCTTTGCTCATCTCAAACAATCAATCGGGGTTTGTAAGAGGGAGGAGCATCACAGAAAGTTTCTTGCTAGCACAAGAAATTACTCATGGCATAAAGAGGCCTAAATAGGGAGACAATGTTGTAATCAAATTAGACATGACCAAAGCATACAATAGAGTGTCTTGGTCCTTTACTTGTTTGGTGCTGAGGAGATTGGGTTTTGGGGAATTCTTCATTGACCTAGTGTGGAGAATCATGAGTAACAATTGGTATTCAATCATTTTTAATGGTCACAGACATGGTTTTTTCCACTCAACTAGAGGCCTCAGACAAGGTGATCCTCTATCTCCGGCCCTATTTATTTTAGGTGCAGAGGTTTTATCAAGAATGCTTAACATGACTCAGCAGAATCCAATGTATAGAGGTTTTAACATGGAGCCCAAAGGCCCTCAGATCAATCACTTAAGTTTTGCAGACGATGTGATTATTTTTACTTCAACAGACAGACAATCTATGAGACTCATCGTGGACACCTTAGAGGAATATGAACACACCTCTGATCACCTTTTTAACAAAGAGAAAAGTCACTTTATGGTTCCATATAACACCTCCCAAGATATCATCAACAGCATACAGAAAGTCACAAGTTTCTCACAGAAGGACAACCCAATCACATATCTTGGATGCCCTCTATACATTGGTAGACAGAGGATCATCCATTACTCACAGCTAGATGAGAAAGTATCCAAGAAGATTTGTGGATGGCAGGCAAATATACTAAGCTTTGGGGAAAAAATCACTCTTGTCAAGCATGCTTTGCAATCCATTCCTATTCACACTATGGCTACAATCTCACCTCCCAGTACTACTATTAAATACATCGAGTCCCTTATTGCAGACTTTTTCTGGGGCAAAGACCAGGATCAAAGGAAATACCATTGGGCATCACTTGAAACCATGAGCCTGCCTTATGATGAAGGAGGTGTGGGGATCAGAAGACTCACAAATATTTGTACTTCTCTTCAATATAAGCAATGGTGGAACTTCATGGTTAAATCTTCTCTATGGGGTCATTTCCTCAAGTCCAAATATTGCCAGAGAGAAAATCCAGTTGCAAAGAAGGTGGACACAGGGCAATCTCTAGTGTGGAGATATATGACGAAGCATAAGAACAAAGTGGAGGATCATATCACTTGGAAAATTAATTCTAGAAGTTGCTCCTTTTGGTGGGATGATTGGTTGGGAGGAGGTGCGCTTGCTAATTTTACCAACAATATTTCTAGCCTTAACAATGCCACTATTGCGCACTTTCTTGTCAATGGAGAATGGAATGAAAGAAAACTGAGGCAGCAGGTTCCACCACTGCTCATTCCCTATATTTTGAGCACTAAGTTTCATTACCAACAAGGAGTGAAAGACACTTCAGTCTGGAAGCCTAACGATTCTGGAAATTTCTCCTGTGCTGCAGCTTGGGAAATTTGCAGACTTAGGAAGAATAATGCAGTGGCCAATTCACAGATTTGGCATAAGCACATCCCTTTCAAGATGTCCTTTCTCATCTGGAGAGCATTAAGAAATAAACTACCAACCAATGAAAAATTGGCAACCTTCGGAGTGGAGCCTGTGAGTTGCTTCTGTTGCATTCAAAAAGGATGGGATGACATGGATCATATCTTCAATCAAGTCCCCTTTGCAGCTCATAGCTGGAAAGTATTTTCAGGTCTAATGTGAGTTACTTTCCAGAAGTCCTCATTGAGTAATCATTTATTGAGTTGGAGAGATATTCAAGGAAACAATGAAGCCCACAAAATTCTCATCGAAACACTTCCCATAGTGGTCTTTTGGAACCTGTGGAAGAATAGATGCTCAGCTAAATACGGGGACAAAAAATCCAACAGCAGTAAAGTCAAATACATGATCCTCAAATATATTTTGTACCTGCTCAATACTGTTTTTCCCTGCATTAATTGGCCTGTACAGTGGACAGAAGTAGTGGACCTGATCGAGAGCTGCAAACATGACCTTAAAGTTACTTCAGCGATATGGAAAACACCCATTTCTAACAGATATAAACTTAACACAGATGGTAGTGCTTTGCACAATCTGGGGAAGATTGGAGGGGGGGTATTCTACGAGATGAACAAGGAGATATCATATATGCATTTTCTATACCTCTCGGTGAAGGGACCAATAATCAGGCAGAAATCCAAGCTGCCAGTTATGGTCTAAGTTGGTGCATTCAACATGGGTACAACAACATTATTCTAAAGGTGTATTGGGAGCTTTTAACTAGGTGGATATTGCAAACCTCTACTCCACCTTGGAGGATCCAAAGGTTTGTACAGGAATTACAAAATCTTGTTAGCCAATGTGAATTCTTTCAATGTGCTCATATTTACAGAGAGGCCAACAGTACTGCTGATTTCCTGTCCAAACAAAGTCACAGAAATGACATCATTCAACACTACTACACTCACAACGAATTACCACATGTGACAAGGGGTAGCTATAATCTCGAAAAGATGGGAGTGCAAAGTTTCAGAAGGAAGAAGTTAAAAATGATTAAAAAACCCCCTTGATTAGTTCGCTTATGTGTTTTCTCAATTCCTTTTCAAGTAGACTATGTCTTATTTAAGTATAGCCCTCTTGAATAGGTTCTTGTTGGTTTATTCTTTCCTTTGTAAGGGGAGAGTCTCCCTTATTTATGTTTTCCTAGAATCTTTGTATTGAGAGGAGTCCTCTCCCTAGGTGCATAGTTCTAGGTTTTTCCTTTCTAGTATGGGGATGAGTTGACTAACCTTAGTAGGTAGGTTGACTTATGAACCACCACAGGATCGGAGGTTAGGTTTATGTCTCCCTCCATGTACTTTTTTGAGTTTTTATTTATCTTAAGGCCTAGGGGTGTTGCTAAGCCCCTGACCCCTCCAAGGGTCGTTCAAAAAAAAAAAAAAAAGAACCCTAAACCCTAAACGTTAAACATGGGACTCTAAACCCCAAACCCTAAACCATAAACGTCGAACCCTAAACCCTAATGTAACAACCCATAAAATGAATAAATGAATCTAGAGCCGAACTAGTGAGTGTGTGAGTTTATCATGAGGTTTGAGGGTGTAAAATGTTGTCTCAAGCTATAGTTGAGGGGTTTAGGGGTTAAACGTCAAGTTACGACTCCCCAAGGACCACCCTAATGGTACTTTAGGAGGACCCTAAAGCCTAACCCCCAAGACCCCTTGAAACTAACAAACTGCCCAAAACTTTGTGAGCTACGAAAGAGGACCAGTCCCCGTAGGTCCATCCATGCCCCGCGAATGGCCTCCATAGGTCAAGACCCCCTAAGCCAAGCCACAACACAAAACCACGCTTGACCAGGATAGGGCATGTGCCAGACCATGGTCTGTGGTTTGATGGCGTGAGTCCCCACCGGTGTTGTCGTCCTTGTTCGGCTAAGGTAAATGTGGTTTGGAAAATGCCTCCCTTGGTTAGTTTAGTTCATGGATGACTATATGACACCAGATTCCATGTCAAGCTCACATGTTCTATGTCTGTTAAATGCTTATTCCCATCATGTGAGATGTACATTATGGTTTCTTGAGTGGTTCTATGAAATGTGGGTGGTAGTATAAGATGCCAACCATGCATTGCACGAGTAGGCTTTGAGAGGGTCATAGTGAGTTCTCTAAGTCTTAATGACTATTGTATGAAAGTCCTCTAAATGAAATAATGAAGAATGTTGACACTTTTATGCTTAATTGTAAAGATGCATGCTATACTTGGATTGTATTATGAGTTACTTCCTTGTTATGACTTATTGTATATGATTGTGCCTTGTCTATGGTGAGTTTAGAGGAGTTCTTAGTCTGAGTAGTAGTATGGGATGCTACTTGCACATTGCACAAGTATGACTTAGGGTTGTCTTAGGTGATGGTCCTTATGTGATGATATGACTTATGAAAGGTTTATGTATCTTATGTTTGAGTATTGTGTAAAGATGGAAAGGTTGAATGGTAAGTTCACTTTTGGTGACCTTAATGTGGTATTTTGGTGTGAATGGTGGAATGGGATCCTATCCATAAATTGCACAAGGTATAGCATGAGTGTTACTTGAGGTCAAGGCTTAAAGTAAAAGTAGTGGTTTATATGGTTGATTATGTTCTAATGTGGATAAATGACTTGTATGTTGGTTACATTTGAATATTATGCCTCTTATGCTTATATTCATGAAGTTTTATCAAAATGGGATATATCATGAGTTTCAAACAAAATGTCCATTTTAAGCATGTTTTTGCATGCCTATCATACATTGTACCTAATTGTGCTAACTCATTCTTCTTCATGTTTTACTACGAGTGTAGGTTCTAGCAAGTGAGTTGTTTCCTCTAGATCAAGGACTTGGATTATAGGTTCTCCAAGACTTAGTGGTATGTCCTCATAGATCGAGGACAAGTACTTGATGTTTCCATTTCTTTCATGTAAAAGACTATTGTTAGACTTTTCAATTTTAAAGGGTCGTGTCCCTACTTGTGTTTCAGATATTGTTTTAGATGGCCATGTGAGACAATTGACTTCCGCTGTGTTTTTTTAAGACTTTTAAATTAGTATTTTAATTGTATGGTTTTAAATAAAGTTTTAATTTCGTACTATATTTGTTATCTAATGCAATGAAATGCTATGAGGCTTATATGAGACCCCTTTTGGGTCAAGTACGTCATGCTGCATCTAGGGAGTAGCCTTGGGTTGTGACAAACATGGTATCAGAGCATAAGATTTTGGAAATGCTTTTTAGGGTCGATGTCTCATAAGCCATATCTAGTAGAGTCTTGTTCATCAGTGTGAGTCGCCACACATCTATGGGCGAGAGGCTATAGGACGTTAGGAAGTTACACTTCTTTCATTATTCTTGTAGTCGTACCTTAGAGTGTAGTTTTATAAGTGTCTTTTTCCTAATCCTTCTCTTGTGTTTATAGGATATGAATACAAGAAGGACACCCGTAAGGAGAGTGGAAGAAGAAGTTGTGAATCAGGGAGTTCCTCTCCAAGATCCTCAAGGTGACCAAGTTCCTCTAGAGATTGAAGTTTCGGTTGATGGTCCAGCCATGAATAATGACGAAATTAGGTTGGTTTTTCTTACCCTGGCCTAAGCTATGACGGCCCAAGTTACTAGATATTTGGGGCCTAGAGTGAATTTTTTTGATAGTACTATGGCTTCTATATTAAGGGTGTTTGTGAGGATGAGCGCTCCGATTTTTCTAGGTTACAAGGTGGGAGAGGATCCCCAAGAATTTTTGAATGATGTGTATAAGATAGTCAATGCTATGGTAGTTACTTCTATTGAAAAAGCGGAACTTGTCGCCTACCAATTGAAAGATGTTGTACAAATTTGGTTTACTCAATGGAATAGTAATAGGCCGGTAGGAGCGAGGTCTATAGATTGGGAATTGTTCAAGGAAGTTTTCCTTAGTAGATACTTTCCCTGTGAGAACACGGAATGTAAGGTGGAGGAGTTTATTAACCTACGGCAAGGTAGCATGAATGTGGATGAGTATTCCTTTAAATTTACTCTATTGTTTAAGTATGCTCCATCTTTGGTGTCCAACCCTAGAGATGAGATGAGTAGGTTTGTTACCGGTGTATCCGACCTAGTTAAGGAAGAGTGTCATACGATAATGTTCCATGATGACATAAACATTTCTAGACTTATGGTGTATGCTTAATGTATTGAGGAGTCCCAATTTAGGAGGAAGGATAGAGAGTTGAAGAGGTCTAGGCCCGATGAGGAAGGTCAACCTAGGGTCAAGAAGAGAGCTCAAAACCAAGATTCTTCAAGCACTCCTAAGGTTAACCAAGAGAGAGATAGTGGACCTCCATTTGCTAAACCTACTTGTCACAATTGTCGGAAGAAGCATGATGGGAAGTGCTTAACTGGTACTAGTGGGTGCTATAGTTGTGGAAAGAATGATCACCAAGTGAAAGATTGTCCTACTCTTACGGCTAGAGGAAGGGAGGCCAAACAAGCTTCTCTTAATGGCCCGAATCTTGATGCTCCAAAGAGGAACCATTTGTATGCTCTTCAAGCTAGCAAGCACAAAGGAGCTAATCATGATGAAGGTACCGGTAAGTGATAGTTCCTTATGGTTGTGAATGTCTTGTTGAGGTTCCTATGTTGTTTTCATGATTAGCCTTGCCTTACTTGGGTTTTCTCCTAAGTGGGGGATAGTATGTTGAATAGCAAGGTTGTTTGGAGTCTTGATATCTTTATCTCTTTCCTTATATTCTTATTCAAGCTTGAGACCAAGAGTTCCCAATGGAACCCCTCCATATAAAAAAAAAGGAGAGAAAAAGAAGAAAAGAATGAAAAACAAAATGAAAGAAAAAAACATTGTGGAATAAAGTTTGGAAAATATAAAGAAAATGGGGTTTCCAACGGTCCATGGAAGATGAATAAGAGGTGACTTTTGAGCTGGAATGAAAATGATAAATAGAAGGAAAAAAGGTGTTGTTCACATGACATTTCTGAAATGACCCAAAAAGTTCTTAAAAATGTGCTTCGGAAGTTACCGGAAACTTGTTTAGCTATATATATAAAAATCCATTTCGTTTTTCGAAAATCCGACTTCATATTCTTGTTTAGGGGGTCAAATTTAGTGGGGAATGGGTCTAACCCAAATTTTAGAGCAACCG
>JAJOOE010002057.1:0-24840 GCA_036250405.1 Solanum raphanifolium
TTTTGGAAAAAAATGTATATATATTTATTGATTGATTGTTGAATTCCGAATATACAAGGGAAACTTCTAATCTAATAGTTAGCAATGCTCATTCAAAGTATTTTAAGACATTATTTTCTTTTTAGGACATTACTGTCAAGTATGACATTTTAAAATATTTTGAACCTTGTGATTTTTGAGAATATAGTTTATATCTTTTCATTAACTTATTTAAAAAGATGTTGTAAAGTATACCACTAGATTAATGAGTTTTATCCAGGTTGTAATTTTCTCAAGCTAATTACGTAAGTAGATAGTGACATCTAAGTTGAAAAAATGATTTTAAAACATATACTTAATTAATATATTATAAGCCAACTAGCATTATTAACACTAGTTTTCCTCTTTTTATCCTAGTACTACTTTAGGAATAATATTATAAAATTATAAACTCATGCAAGACAGATCAATTTACTAAAATAGTAGTAAATAAATGTATCGAAACATAGCTAGAGAAAGTTCCACCACGGCTACATGTGCGGTCCTTAAAATCATTAATATCTACCTTGTTACTATCAGTGTCCCCCTAATATTTATTGCACCTTATTTCCTTTAATATTATTATATTATATAGTTTTGATAAATTCATGCACTTGTAACACGAGAAAGTTAGGTGCGACGACAATTTAGATAGTTGTAAGATTTGGATTCAAATTTTAAATCAATTGATGAAAATGTGTCATCACACCTTATTTCTTTGTGATTATAGATACCAACTTAATATGAGAAGCAGTGAATAAGCTATCTGAGCTTCCGAACATGTTTGATCATAGCGATTTCATGTATATTTCTAAATGTTTAAAATAGCTCATAGATTAGCTAAATTTTCTATTTCTTTGTTGAATGAGATCTTTTAGGTGAGGCTTTCTCAAGCTGAATTATACATGATGCTAATTATTAAGGATACATTTGACTTATATACAATAATACAAAGTAGTGTTTTCAAAAATATTTTCAATGCGAGTCTCGAGGAGGGACGTATCAAACACACTTTCGGATGCGAATTGAAGGTGTAGATCCACAGGGTGTAAGACCTACAATTTGAACCCTTGAGCGTAAAAAGATAAGTCCTGCGATAAAAACGTACGTCCTAGGTATTTTTTTTTGGGGCTGGGGGGTGGGGGTCTTAAACCATTTTTTTAAAATCATATTTTTTATTATTGTTTTAATGATATTTATATTTTATGCTATTATTTTTTTCAAGTTATAACAATTTTTTCTAAAATTTAATAAAAAACTCTCATAGAAAATAATTTTAGTATAAATAGTTTTTTATAATCATGTTTGAAATTGATATGATAAAGCTTTCCTAGCACTATGTTTTTTAGACAACTTTATTCATTTTTATCATTACTCTTACTCTTTTTATCTTTCTTCTTCTCTAAAATACAAAAATAATAATCTGTGCAATATTACTTGAGAGTGACAGAGATGAATAAATGTGATAAAAACGGATGATGATTTCATTTTAAAGATTATTTTGCCTATTTTCATTTTTTGTTGTTGTTAGTTGTTACATTCTCAAATAGCAAATAATACTTTTTTTCTATATTATTGGTTATTAATACATCACTCAAATAATAATTACAATATTTTTTCTATATTATTGTTTATTTATTAAAATTTATTTGTAAAATCATTGAGAATTTTTTTTTCTTATTTTCTTAATAATTAAATTATAAAATTTAATATACGTGAGATGTACGCCCCGTAGATCCATGATATTTATGCTTCGTATCTCGAGATTAACTCTTTGCCCCGTACGACATAAAACATCTCACTTCACGCCTCATCTTTTAAACACAATGATACAAAGTAGTTAGATTCGATGGAGAAGAAAAAAATTACCGCTGGCGAAATTAGGTGGAAATCAAATAGAGGAATTTTATGAAAATACATGTCTTGTAATTCTTTATGGAAAACTGATCAATCGTGTTAATAATTATGTATAGGGTCCATAGACGATGGACCCTAAATTCCCAATTTTCCAAGACATTTTTATGTAAGGACAAATGATAGTAAATATGATGGCCTACATAAATTTCCTATTTTCATATAAAAAGTTGAAAACCTATCATATCCTGACACACCACTTTCTGTGATTGGATCTAGGGTCGTACTTCATGGGTTCAACGATCATTTATATATCAAAGTTTTTAATACCCGTCAATTCTTGTTTTTAAATTTTTTAGAGATTTTTCATTATTAATTGATATTATATTATTTTTTTCATTCGACTAAAATTAGACCCAAGTCATTCACTACGTGTAATTGATATTTTATGTCACTAATTTTTACATATAATTTTTTTTTTTTATACATAAGAAATATAAAAATATCATTTTCGTCTATTAATTTTACCAAAAGGCAAGAAATCTAAATTCCAACTTTCCAACAACAACAAAACATTAATCAAGATGTTGTACGCTATTTAATGAAAATTATACCAAAAAATAAGGGAGTAATTTCCTTGGATAGTCACCCATGTTTGGGAAATTACCTGGAAATATCACTTATGTTTGTTTTAGGACCACTATATCACCCAACTTTACCTCTTTTCCTCAAAATATACTTACACAAAAAAAAAAATATTATCTCTCTCCTAATAGGATGCCATGTCATATTATTCCTTTTTTATTATTAACATTTTTTTAATTCCTTTTTTATTATTAACATTTTTTTAATTCCTTTTTTATTATTAACATTTTTTATGATTAACATTTTTTAAAATTATTTAAAAACATTATATCCTTTGTAGTTTGACAATATGGTTACCTTATTACTCTAATGAATTAAAATATCAACAAAAAGGGAGTCCGAAGCTAAAAGGGTCATTTTTTTCCTTCAAAAAATAAAACGGGCACATCAAAAAAAAAATTAACCAAAAGGGCAAAATCCCTTCTGACAGATCGATTTTCTTCTGACAAAAATTGACGCCGTTCCGTTAAAAGAAATAAAAATCGCTGCATTTGGCAGCGATTTTCTCCCAAAAAAAAATCATTATTTCTTTAAAATCGCTGCTATAGCAACGTTTTTATAAAAAAAAAATTAAAAGTGAAATAGCTGCTATAGCAGCGATTTTTTGTTAAGGAATTAAAAAAAAAACATAAAGAACAAGTTTTAAATTACATAAATTTCCGGCGACAGCCATTTAAAAAAAAACAAGTTTTTTACAGAAAAAATTGCTGTCGAAGCAGCGATTTTCAGTTTTAATTTTTTTTTTGAATTTTCATTTAAATCGCTGAAAGGATAAAGATTTTTAAAAAAAAAGCTTTTTATGAAAATCGCCGGCTTCAGTTTTAATTTTAATTAAATTCTCTGCAAGGGTAGGATTTTTTTTTTAAAAAAAAAATAATTTCTTAAACAAAATCGCTGCTATAGCAGCGATTTAACTTCAAAACCTTTTTTTTTAATTTCTTAAACAAAATGCTTTTAATTTTTTTTATATAAAAACGCTGTTATAGCAGCGATTTTAAAGAAAAAATATTTTTTTGAGAAAATCGGCATCGATTTTTATTTCTTTTAGCGGAGTGGCGTCAATTTTTGTCAGAACAAAATCGCTCCGTCAGGAGCGATTTTGCCCTTTTGATTAATTTTTTTTTTGATGTGCCGTTTTTGTTTTTTAAAGAAAAAAAGTTGCACTTTTGGCTCCGGAGTCAACAAAAAGGTGCCATTGCCCATTAGTGCCCATATAAAAACATTATCTCGCTTGAAAAATCGGAGGAAGCCACATATTTTCTTGAAGAATCGGAAGAGCTCATATTTGGATTTGCCGCCTAATCCCCTAGAACTAGGGTAGAAATTTTTGGGCTATGTAGTTTTTTTTTACTAGGTAATATGAGTTGTCTAAATTTTTTTTTAAAAAAATGTTAATAATGAAAAAGGAATAATGTGACATGGCATCCTATTAGGAGAGAGATAATATTTTTTTTGTGTAAGTATATTTTGAGGAAAAGAGGTAAAGTTGGGTGATATTGTGGTCCTAAAACAAACATAAGTGATATTTCAAGGTAATTTCCCAAACATGGGTGACTATCCAGGAAAATTACTCAAAATAAGGATAGTAGTAAATAGTAATCATCACTTCTCTAAGGGCATTTAAGTTTTATATATTAATAGTACAGTATAACAAAATTACACTATTAGCGTTCTATAACATGTAATAGCAAGTTGATTATTATGTTTATCAAGTTATAAACTAATATTTATCATAAAACATTATATAGAAAAGAAAAGGAAGAAGGCACAAGTACCTCCTAGACTATGATCAAAATCCCAGAGACACATCTTAACTATACTAAGGTCCTATTACTCCCTTAAACTCATTTTATATATAATATTGTACACCTTTTGGCTTATGTGGCACACCCCGTGACTCCACGCAGTTAAGGCGCGTGGGAGTTATTTGGATGTCACGTAAGCCAAAAAGGTGTACAAAATTACAAAAAAATGAGTTCAGGGATTAATAGGACCTTAATTTAGTTAAGGTGTGTCTCCGGGATTTGAATCATAGTCTAGGGAGGTACTTCTACCTTTTCCCAAAAGAAAATGACTAAAAATATCATCAACTTATTAAAAATGATTTTAAAATTAAAAATCCATGGAAGCTTTTGTGGTGCAAGCTTATTGTCTCTAATTCTCTGAGTATTATTAGTTTCTTATAATTTGCTTTAATCTTGTAATGTTAACATAGTTAATTTTACTTTGTTTCAGTTACTTTATAGGTACCTCAGCTCATGTAGATTAAATCATGTAGTTTTAATTTTTTCCTTTTTTTTTTTTTTTTTTACAAATTAGTGGAAAGCTTGTAGACATAATGTGATTGACCTTGTATTCCAGGTGACATTGATATTCTTTTCCACCATGCATGTTTATTTTATTTTTTTTATGAAGGGGTGACGATAGATCAAACAAGTGTATGTAATTGTATACGTAATGATCTTTTACTTTTAATTTTTACATTATTTATGTAAGTTGTAGCCGTATATAATTTTGAAGCTAGCTGTTTTCTCTTTAAAAAAATGATTAGAGTCCACCATTGATTAAAACAAGATACAGATAAACCAGGCATGAGAGGTTGATTCTTTCTTAATTAGAGGCCTCATGTGTTTCCTTTTTAATATGATCCTACACGGCGTAAATTCAAATATAATCGAATTTTAATGTGAATACTAAACACTGAATAGAAAACAAAAAAATATGAGGATAATTTGGATGATGGTGGATAGTAATACTCATTCCGTCCAATTTATACGGGGATATTTGATTGAAGATAAAAAAAAATTTAAAAATTATAAAATTTATATTTCAAAATATGTCATAGATATTCGTATAATTATAAATTATTTTAATAAGAATAAAATAAAACTAAACTTTATTTCGGTATTTTTAAAAATTATTTTTCCATTAAGAAAGATAAAAGATTGCATCAGACGACTATTAACTATTCCACTGACCAATAAAGTAGTAGGCCTCATTTACTAGTGGGAACATCCCCGAAAAGTGAAATACAAAAAGGGATAATTACTTTTTTTAGTACATATATAGTTTTTATAAATATTTATTGTTTTAAACATATTTTCTATTTATTTCCTAGATATACTATATTTAAAAAAATATTTACCATCTATAGTCATTGTACTATGTATTAAAAAGTAAATTATATATGCAATATATGTGTATTATAAATGTATTAAAATGTGTTGGCTTGTATGCATCCACCACTAGTCAAGAGACTAGTTCTGTAACACTTCGAAAATTGGAAGTTAAGTTTGGAAGAGAAAGTTTCAAAAATTGTAATGGTCCCTGGTTCTACGAGTAGACCTATGGATCGTAGGAAGGCTGTTGTAGGAAGTGGGTGAGTTTTTGGAAAATGTCAAGTCTTTGATGATGGTCTACGGATGAACATGACAAACTGTAGAAAGTATTACAATCATAGAAGGGATCCGTATAAATGATGCAGACTTAGTGAGATTTTGGACCTAAACTTGGATGCTACGGGTGGTACCTAGGAACCGTAGAAAGGATGACGACCTGTAGAATGCTATCGTAGAAGTTGTCTAGGATTTTTGTCCCTAGTATTTGACTCTAAGGTTGACTAGGACGGTCTGTAGAAAGTCTTACGGACCCTAGGGTCTTCCCGCAGATTTTAATTAAGGGTGTTTTGATCCTTTCCTACTCATTTAACCCCTAAACTATGTTGTTTTGACCCTATAACTATTCTAATAAGTGATTTTACCCTTCAAAACAATACTCATTCCCTCCCATTCACTCAAACTCAAAAAATTTCTCAAGGGTTTCTTCTCTAATTCTCTCTCAAGCTCCAAGGAAGGAGACTAGGGTTTAATCAAAGGCTTCAACGTTATTCTTGCCTTTTGGGCTTTGATTACCCAAGGTATGTCAGAATTCATCAATGGATCCCTTTAATCCATTGGGTTCCAAAAGAAAGTCAATCTCCAATTCAATTTCACCCAAATTATCTAAGGTGTCATGCTATTCTTCATGGGTCCAATTTATTATGATTCAATTTTTATTACTTGATCTTATTATGCCTGATTTGATTCAACTACATGTTTTCTACTTGATTTCATATGGACCCATTATTTATACTTGATTATGGCTATGAACTTCAATTTATGAATTGATTATGGATTCATGATGTTTTATGAAATTAATGATTTATGATTAAAAAATGCTTTTAAGATAAATTCAATAATTTGTGAAAGATTTTCTCACATTTGGATGTAATCATTATTCAGATGCTTAGCAAAGTAAGTGTCTTAATATGAATTGATGCTATGAAGAAGATTAGCTTCATTGAAGATGACCCAGCCTATCCATGGATGCTCATCACTATAGAGCTACGCAATTACCCCTAAGTGATATCGATATCCAATCCCCACACCCCTATATTACTTGTAAAGCCCCAAGGCTACCCCCTAGACGCAACACAGTGCTTAATTACACAAGTGACCCCAAGCTAACTAATGACATAACATATCTATACAAGTTCAATCATAACATGCACTATGCGGAAGCTAAAAACAGTTTATTAATTGAAATGGAGAAAAAGCCCAAAATATCTAAATATATATAAAATATATGAAGAGTATAGTGATGACTGAAAACAACACTAGCAACTCAAGATGAATCTAATCTATGTTTGAAAACCTTTAACTAATCTGAGTTGCTAGGACATGCCCCCAGCTAACTCTAACAAATCTGAAACTGAAAAGTAAATACTGAAAAGTAAAACATATCTATCGTCCTCAAACTATGAGGACTCACCACTGAAGTTGCTGAGTACAAACAAGAAGTTGAGCTAAACGCGGTTTGGATGCTGAGCGCCTGAACCTATATCATACAACGATGTAGAATAAAAGTATGCGTCAGTACTTTGAATGTACTGAGCATGCGAGAATTTTGCTAAGCAGAATGATATAGAAACTAAACATGAAAATAGATATACTGAAGCATAACTGAAAGTTGAGCTGAATGGAATGACTAAGTACTAATCATGAAGATGTAACATATTGAACTGAATACTGAAAATATATATTGAATACATGATCAATGTAACATGAATAGATACTATTAACCGACATACCTAAGATGGGCTAGCTATGGGCTAACCTGTAACCCTGGATGGAAGGGTGTTCATACCTTGCCAAGTGTATGAACAAGTCTGACATGGATACACTAACTAATGTCCACAAAGGATCAGGGTGTCAAGGCTAATCTAATGGGTGACACCTCAGAACCTACAGGTGGCGCCGTAGTTTTGGCACTCAGGAATTTGCTACTAAAGGTCTCAACCTTAACTGACGGGTGAGCCTTCATCCCTTTATCCGTTCGGTGCTATTCGGTGCTAAGTTTACTCCCAAAGGAATATAAAGCTAAAAATGCAACTGTAATACTGAATAGCTCAAAATACTGATAATTATCTGAGAATGCATCATACATATATCGAAGATATGGCATTCGAATTCTGAAGCATGATTGTCAGACTAATCTACCTAGCAAGTATAATTTATGAAATATGGATGATTAACACAAGCTAGGGTTTCTGAGTTTTATACATTGGACTATACTAATTCTACAAAAAAAAAACATGTAATTAATATCATAGAAACTATAACAACTAAATTACAATGAATCCCTAAGATTTAGGAGCCCTATGTCTGAACAATTGATGGAGAAACTGAAGAACTGATTGAATTCTAGGAACCTAATGGGTGAAAGGAACCACTCGTGAAATCCCACATACCTGGTCAAGAAAACTACGGAGAAATCCTTTGGATTTCGGGGATGAACTTGAAGGAGGGCTCTGCTTGTCCTAGAGAGAAAAATGTCACCTCTTTCTCTTCTTTTCTTTTTAAGTCTGATGATTTTTAGGAAAATAAATGTTTTAGGTAGTTTTTGACTAATTAATTAGGCTAAGACGAACTAAAACGATGTAGTTTAAATACCAAACGCTTAGGGTGGAAGACCAAAACAACCCCAACTTTTAAAGCTAAAAATGTGCCCAAAACAACTAGTAGCACTAGTCGTCTACTGCTTTATGGGTCGTTTAAAGCATCACGGCCTGCCAGTGGGTCGTCGTGTTGCCCTACCTGTAAGTTGATCACTCACTTCTTTGCCAGCGTGGAAGGCCTCCAATAATGCGGACCTCGCCAATGCGACGGAGGCCCCACGAATGTGACCTGGTGGGACCCGGGGATCCACGATCGCAGCCAAGCCTCTGTGAACGTGACCAATGCAATAGCGGCCCTCGGGTAACTTGAACTTCGAGATTGCAGCCTGGGGCTCGCGAACGCGAAAAACAAAAGTAGCATACACCAGCTTATGCATATAAGCTAGTGTTGGCAAGTTTCAAATCTCCGACGGAGCATTCAGAATTCGTTCGAGTCCCGTGCACGTAAAAAAGTTATGTAACTCTACAAAGTTTGATATTTCGGACTCAACGGAGCAGTCGAAATTCCCACACGATATTATCTCGATAAAAAGTGGGTCCCACACCCAAACTCTATTTTAAGCCAAAATCCACAAGGGGGCTTGGAAATAGCCTAGAAGCCTCGGGATCCAAACGAATGTTCATTCTAGACCAAACTCAACAATCCAAGGCTAACCATGCTGACGAAATTCTCATCTAAGCTCGTTTACTGAGAATGTTGACTAAAGTCAAACTTAAGCCTTAACTTGAAAGTTAAAACGTCTAATAGCACAAACTCACACCGAAAGGCTCGGGAGTCGCGTTGACCATGCTACTAGCCTAAAATGACCCTTTCGGAGCTACTAGCATCGTCAAAATTGGATTCTGAGGTAATCTTCTTGAACTTTTGATAAAAAAACGACCATTCAAGGTTCAAAAGCTCCAAACACTAAAAGTCACACACAAAAACTAAACGAACGACCAAGTGACCATACTGTCAGCCCCAACAAGTCATAAATGACATGGGGTCACTACATGAAAGCTCTAAACGACGAACAAGAAGCATAAACACAGAAATTTCCTAGATGTGATTACAATATTGATAGTAGATATTTTAGGAAGCACATTAGAAAAGAGAAAAAAATTTAGGAAAGAGAGCATATTGAGAGGGGAAAAGGACTTTTTTTTTTTGGTAGAAATCATGCTTTTTTATACCCCTTTTAAAAAAAATCTCATTTTATTTTGATAAAATTCTACTGTTATGTTTCTCTATAATACTAGGTCTTATGTTGTACATTGATGTTTTTTTCCCTAAAATATAAACATACAAGTTCATTTTTCGAGAAAAAAAAGAAAAAAAAAGTTCATTTTTGGAGTGTTTAAAAATAAAAATAAATTTCTCACGTAGGGAATATCTTTACTGAAAATTATAACAAAAAATTACATGTAAAGAACGGTAAATCTAAATACTTATTACACATAATTAGACAACAAGTCAATGTAATAACATTTTCGTCAATATTGCACCTATTTGTACGTCCATCGCTGTTTTACGTAATTTATTCTTTTGTATAGGAAATTTAATCTATTGACACATGCACTCACATAAGTTAAAACTAGTTTTATTAAAAAAGAGTACATTAAAATTGTACCATAAATCGTGTTCAACATAAAAATTAGCCAAAATGAGAAATAACTCGAATGAAGTTCAAGCATATAGAGTGTAAAATATCAAGTAATTTTCAAGTTCTCTATAGGAAGTGTCCTAGCAAGCAACTAATGATTCATATTGAGTAATGTTTTGAGCATATAAAGTGTAATGAACTCATATTGTATTCAAATGGATAATTGGAATTACACGTACAATTATAAGAGTTCATCATTCTCAAACTAGTAACCAATCCTTCCAAGGGAAGAAGTAGGAATAAAAAGGAAGAATGGAGGGAGGTTCCAGATTAATCTAAGAAACTAAGAAATAAGAGACAAGTTCATAGCATAACCCTAATTGAGTATTTCCCTCTTATATATATAGGAATCTTCCTAGGGTCCCAAATGTAATTTGACATCTTCTCACATAGGTCCTCCAGCTAAGTTATATTCATAACATAAAGCCTCACTAAGCTCAAAGTAACTAATTAATTTCAAGTTGCTCCTACGAAATTGAACAAGTTGGCAGCGACCTCCTTCATATCTGGGTGTTCATTTGGATCCTCATTCAAACATTTCACTGCTAAGTCTGATGCCATTAGCAAGCTCATCGTTATCTTGCAGAATTGATTCATTCACTATTGTTCTTTTTCCTCCTTCGAGTTCCTTCAGAATCCAGTGGTGGATTGCCATTTTCTTCTCTATACCAATGTAGCTATTGCCAATCAACTCCACAAGTAGAATACCAAATATGTAAACATCAGCTTTTAAATTCTGAAAACTTACATTAACATGCAGGATCATGTAATGTCAGTTATTTATTACACGATAAAAAAGAACAATCTTACACATCCAAAGATTAGGATGGATTATTGCAATTAAAGATTTAGAAAATATCCAACGAAATCTTAAAAGTACAATGTGAATGAATAAAAGTCATTTGTCCATCCTCTATCACTGTATCACTAACAAAAGGTAAAATAATAGAGATAGATACTGATGATTGAGCACAAAAGAATAAAACCACAACAGGTCAAACGTTGTGTTGTTGAGGCTTATTTAAGGCTTGCATAAGCCGTGAAGCTCAGAAAAGCTTAGGGAGGATGCTTCACCTCACTTAAGCTCTGGTTCAGTATATGCAGGGTGAGCTAAGGTGTGTGCCCCATTGCCCAGGAGTGTTATCTTGAATAAAGTGGCACCAATAAATAAATATAACCAGCAAAAGAAGTAACCTTTTTTTTCTTGCATTACATATATATTTGTACTTGTTTTCTTCATGGCACTTTTTCTTAATAAAGCCCACACCTCAATAGAAAACTGATTCCAGATATCCTTGAGTACCAACCTCCGCCTGCTATATTCTAGATATTCCGGGTGTCTTTAGGACCATGAATACAACCAAGAAACTCACACCAAATACTACAGATACAACTAACGAAAGAAGCAATGAAGAAATGGTTGAACCTAGAACATTGACCTATAGAGCAAGAATATTTTGCAAGGAAATCAATTTGTCTAGAGCAACGAGAGAATGAGGAAAGTACAATATAATTACACACAATATTGTATTTTATGACATTAAGCTAAACAATCTAGAAAGTGTTGGGAATGGCAAGACACTAAGAAGAATGTCCGACAGGATAACATCGGAATAATACCCAAGTTTAACTTTTCCTTTCAATTTGAACCAAGAGAAGACAAACCAAATCAAGCAATACGAAGAATGGACAACAAATATATCAACCAAACAAAAACAACAAGATAAGAATAAACCAATCATACAAGACACAACGATGTACGTGGAAAACCCTTCGATGTGAAGAGTAAAAACACCACAGGACCAAAATCTCCACTATAAACACCAAGAGTTACAAAATTATTCTCCAAAATTGGCCACAAAACAAGCGTCAAACAACGAGCAACACCGAAACAAGATTGCACCAAAACTAGAGATTTCACCCAAAAACGAGCTACTGTTCACGCCCCATATTCAGAAGCTACAGACCTCCAAATCCTATCTCCACCGTTGAATTGTAGGAACCAGATGCTGAGAATTCCCAGTTCAAATTTTAGTATGATCCAATGGTTAACGAAGCTGCAATCACTGTCTGAAGCAGACTACCTGAGCAGAAAAATTCCTGAAGCAAAAACGAGATTTTTCTCTCTTTCTCTAAATCTCTAAAACGGATTTCTCTTAATTTTTTCTCTTTTTTTGTTTATGAAAATAAGACCTAAATAAGTCTTATATATGCCACATAATATTAGGCTTATGGGCTAAAGTAAACTGATCCTAATAAGACTTTTATTTATCCATATAGGAAAGAAAAAAAAAATCCTAAACCCAACAGAAAGAATTGGAAAGCATAAATTAAAGAGAACGAGAGGCATCTCAAACTGCAAAAAATCTAGGTTGAATGGAAGGGGAAAAATCATGTAGCAAATACAGGGACAAAAGGTTCCCATCTTCTACAAGTCAGATTAGCTATTTTTCTTGAAGGATTGGTAACATATAGCATCAGAGTTTAGCTGGTTCTAGAAATCAGTTTAAAAAATAGAAGTTCCCCTGACTACAAATTTCTTCACTAGAAGTATAGACATTGACGTAAATAAGACAATAAAAATAAATAGACACACCATATCTAGCCTCGGGAGGTTCTCGAATAGCACGATAAGGCAAGGGACCCCAATTATCTTCATTCGTGACCGAAGTAAGGAAACCAAAGTCGAATACTTTAATGTTGAAATCCTGCGAGCCAAATTGAATACCAACACGTAAGAATGTCCAAAACGAATGAAGGTATTGAGATTGTTACCTTGTCAATCATTATGTCTTTTGGTCTGACAGTACCAAATGCATATCGCCTCTCATGAAACCACACGAAGAGGCTTGCAAGTTGAGTCGCCACCTTCATTAATTCTACCATCCCATCCAAACTGATTGCCTGTCCTAGAAAAAAAAAATGATACGTTAAAAGCACACAAAAACTAGAAAATTCCTTTAGTAGCACCAGTACCAGAACAAAGCTTGTTTGACAAAACTTGTGTTGGCATTTCATCATACACTAGTGCAAGTATATGCTGAAAACAAAAGCCCTTTAACTTCATCAAACATGGATGTCGGTTTTCATCCATCTGTATTTCAAGCTCGTTCTGCAAATTAAATTTTCCAGAAAAAAAAATAGACGGTAGCAGAGGAAGAGAAAAATGTGATCCAACAAATTCAACATACACAAAATCTTGCCGGATGGTCAGCATAAAAGGGGAGCTGTGGAACAAAGAAATCCCATGTTTTGATAGCAATATTGCATTCTGTAAGGCACTGCATCGCCCACGGGTGACAGTTTCATTACCCAAAGAGATCTGCGCACAGAAATAATCCTTTTAACTATTTGGAATGAAATTGCAATAGACGAAATCGAAGAACATATGTATCAAAAGAATAGATATACGAATAACTAAACACAAAACTGAGAGTATTATAAAGTTACTATACTTGCTCAGGTGTTCTCGAATATGGAACAGCTAAGCATAAACGAATCAACCAAGCTACGATAACTGGCTTTCCATTTCGACTCATAATAGTTGTGCTTTTGAAAGAAATACGCTGAATGATTCCAATACTCGAATTCCTTCCTCAGCTTTTCCATGCTATCCATTGATTCCACAGAAAATTGAATAAAATGTATCAATTAAGTTTTGGTTTTTTTATTGGTGATACTTGATCAAGGGTCAAATCCACTTTCAAATGTAATTAAGTTAATTTGAGACTAAATTAATATTTTCAAAATTTTCTAATCTTTTATAAAATACAAAAGACACCTCATTTTTCAACTACTTTTAAACAAATGGATTCAAACCAAAACTCATTCTTCTCTCCAACGTTCACTTCTTCTTCTTCCTTGAAAAATTCGACCATCGACGCTTATCTTCCTCCTCATCTCCGGCCATCACCCTTCCGCAACATATCAGTTTTTCTCATTCTCTTCCTCCTCATCTCCGGCCGCCACTCTGAAGCTTAACTGTCACTCTTCTTAAAACAGGTAAGTCATTTTTTTTATTTTTTTTGTAGAAATCATTGGGTTAATGAAGAAGAAATCGTTCTGTAGATGTGAAAATTGAATAATAATGGTATAATGGACCTATTATTTCTTGTTTTTGAAAGTCAATCGAAAAACCCAAAAATCCTAATTTTTAGGAAATGTATATGTGTTGATGTCATTCACTGGAAAGTCATTTTTTTTTGTTACTTCTGTACTTATTTTTGTGAATATTTTGTTGATATAATTGTAGAAATATAGTTTGTTCAGTAGTCCAACATATATTTCATTTGTTGAAAGAACTGTCATATGTTGCAACATACTAGTGATATGTTGGTACAAATTTCAACATAGTTGTCATATGTTGAAACATGTCACCTATGTATTACAACAACATAATGGTCATCTATAGTAACAAGTTACTCATGTGTTGCAATAGAAGATTCATTTGTGGCAACATAAGATTTATATGTATCAACATATGGTTCATTTGTGGCAATAGGAGATTCTTCTATGGCAATAAAAAATTCATATGTGGCAATAGAAGGTTCATCTGTGTCAATAGAAGTATGATGATATCCATTATTTTTTATAATCATTTGCAAACTCTCATTATTTTTGTTTATCTTGTAAATAAAATGTCACAAAAAGGTTCAACTGTGATAATAATTCAATCTTTTGCTAGTGTTGCTTCCTCTTCTGACATCAAATGATCTTCTTGTCTAAGCGAATGATGTGAGCAACAACATAATTATTTTCTTAGTCATGTTAAAGAACTCATTAATACTATTAGGGAATTGACATCTAATAGTGATGTACATACATCCAAGAAGAAGATTTCAGAGCTTTTGAAGTGTAGGAGGTTGAAAAAATATATTTCCAGATCACTATCTATAATCAATAAAAGAAAAAAAAATCAATGACTACTGCTCCAATATCTTCCTCAACTGCAAAAGGCAAGGAGAAAGTCGTCAGTTGTGATGTGAAGCAACAATATCAATTTGAAGGTTTTAATATTTCTGGCGAGGGTCCAACGTAACTCAACTAATGTCATCCTTCTTGCAATGGATAAACGAGGGTCTTTACAAGCATCATGCAATAAAGTAAAGTCATTCAACTATTATTAATATTTCTTGATGTTCACTAAATAATTATTTTTAATGTTTATACAATTACAGAAGAGACAAGGATGTGCACTACTTAGTTAATTGCTCTAAACTTGAATTCGAACAACTTGATTTTGTAGTAACATTCCTTAAAAAATTGGTTCTACGTAATGTCCCAACTCAATAAATGTTGGACTGATGAGGTATAACCATACCCACCTATCTTTTGATTAACAGCTACTCATACATACATACAAATAAATAGTTTGTTAATGCATCCATGCAGCATGTGGATGTCATTTTTACTATCTGCGGAAGAAGTAAAAGAGTCGCTCAAAATATCGATTTGCCACTACAAATTATTTTTTCAAAACATACATCAACAATATCAATGTTGTTCCTGATTATGAGAATAAAGTCGTTAACATTATCAAAGGGTTTAGTATACCCATTGGACTGCCTTGACATCTCATAGATGAGGTTTATGTCCTGTAAATTGTAATGGGGAGTTTCTTTGGGTCCTAACTATCGTTTTACTGAAGGACCGGTGCATGAGGATATATGATTTGATGTCCTCATCGAGGAATAACAAAAAATTATCCACCGAGATTCAAAAGTTGTCTACAATATTGCTAAAGTACCTTGAATTCATCGGGGTTTTTTGAACAAAAAGATAAAACCAATTGGTCAGTTATTGAATCTTACCAAGGCAAGAACAAATCTCACCCAATCGAAGTCAAATATGTTACTAGTATTGCCCAACAAGCAAGCAACAGTTTGTACGTATCACATTATTTTTTATTCTTACCACTGTCGAAATGTAATGTTTTTAGTTTATTATTTTTCTAATTGGTGATACACCATGCAGAGACTGTGGACTTTTTGTTGCTGCGTACACTAAGTTTTTGAGTGATGGACTACAAGTACCACCTTGTGGAATTATTTTTCAATCCCTTCGCATGAGATATGCTTCACTCCTATGGAATTATGTAACTTTAAAGGCTCATAGTGGCTATTTTAGTATCAATGAAGACACAGAGAGGCCTAGACCTGAAAAAACAAAGTCCATATCTCCAGATGAAAATCTTATGGTTACCACCATTGATTAGATTTTGTTTTGATGGTTATGTATACCATTTTGGATTACCTTTTTGTTGATAAGTTGTAAAAAACAATTGGAGAAGTTACATTTTAGCTCATATATTAATGGTTATTATTATATTTATTTTGTTGGAAGTCAATTATGTAGGAAAGGAGGAAATGTGGTTGTGGCAACATATATAACCTCTGTTGTAAAAAATCACACAATTATCTGCATTTGGCGACAGAAAGGTGATATGTGATCACATATATTACTTGTGTTGGTAGAACTTGAAATTGACATATGTTGCAAGATTATGTTATCAAAATTCAAAAAAATAAAAATCAAAGAGAATGAAAACAATAGTCATTTTCTCTCTATCCTCTATAAAATATCGTTTCATATTCAAAATTTAATCTACTTTTCATTTTTGTATTTCTTTCTCTCTCTCTCTCTCTCCTCCATTATTTTTCCACAGATCCACTTGCTGTTGTGATATTTTCTACAACATAAGTGTAATCTGTTGCAGTTTCTCTTTCTCTACAATAGTTCTAGTGTGTCGTTATTGTCCTCATTACTAATTTATCATAGATATCTTTTTATGTAAAATTAAATTAGGATTTTCAAATATTTGTTGATATTAAATCAAGACGTTTTTAGTGGTTAATCACTTGTTTGTTTGTTTGTTGTAGGCTGGTTGGTTTTGTTGGTTGTTCTTCCTTTGTTTGAAAAATGATCTGGTTTCAAAAAGCTCTAATTTTTAGTGGTTAGAGTTTAGGGAGAATTGTGTGGTTTGTTGGTTGCATGTGGTATTGAATAATTTTTGGGGTTTTTATGAGGGGTGATGTGTTGTTGTGTTATTGTTGTTGTTGTTATTTTTGTTAAGAAATACTTGATTTTGTTGTTGATCTGGTTGGTTGGTTACGACAAATTTTTAAGGCAGTGATAAGATATTTTTTTCTATCCACTTTTGAAGATACAAATATAATGCCTCCTGCCAAAAGAAAAATTGTATTGACAACTGAAATTGCAACAACTCAAACTCACATGAAGATCAAGAAGAAACCTAGGAGTAAAACAACTAGTAAGAAGTAGAAGGTAAATTTCAGTTCCTCTCTTTTAGAAGAGCTTGCATCAGAAGTAGTTTCTACTTAAGTAGAATCAGGAGTTTCTTCTTCTTAAGTAGTATCAAGAGTTTCTTCCAAACTAAAATTAGGAGTTTCTGAAGAAGAACCTGAAATTTTCCATGAAGTTGAAGTAGTAGAGGAAGATGGACAAGAAAAACTTGAGGATGATGAAGAAAGACAAGAAAAAACTTGAGGATGAGAAAGATAGACAAGATAAAAATGAAGCTGAGGAAGAAGGACACGGAACATTTCAGGACGAGGAAGAAAGACAAGATAAAAATCAAGCTGAGGAAGAAAAAAAAGTTGAGGAAGAAGATTTTGTCAAAATTGTCAATGCACACACTTTTCCTATGCATTCCAGCCTAATGCTACTGGTGATAGCATTATAAGGTAGCCTTGGAAAAATCTTTCAACTTCTTCAAGAAATTGCTTCGGGAGAATGATTTGGAAGATATTTTTTAGGAAAAGTTATTTTGGGCAATATCTTTATTTTCCTCGAAATAATAATGCACGTTTTCAAATGAGCATTGTTTATGAACTTCTAAAAACAAAGTTTATGTTTGAGAATAATTAAAAGAAGGATGAGGTTTTGATTAATTATTGTGACATGCCACTCTTCTTTGACAAATTGTCATAATTACAGGTCTAACATGTCATTCTCCATCTTAGCACATCCCTGTTTTTATAGCAAAAAAACAACCCCTCAAACGAAAGAAAGGAGAAGATAAGCAAACAAATAATGAACAGTCAATTGAGGAGCATGACTTGGTGTCCCTTGTTGGCTCAAACTTCAAAAATCTCAAATTGATAGCTTTGTTGAATGACAAGGATATTTCAAAGAAGCACAAGGAGTCATTGTGCTTACTTTGATTTGTACATAATGTACTTATGTCAAAAGATGTCATCAACAACATACCCCTTAATTAGATGAAGTTTTCTGAGGATATTGAGGCTTTCAACAACTATCCTTCATGAAAGCTACGAATTGACTGTTAAATATTTGTTGGCTCCACTATCTCCAAAGACCAATAACTTATTTGGCTTTCCATGGGCTTTCATGGTAAACATAAATTTTCTTATTATTTTTAATATTTTATTGAATAATTGATTTATGATATGTTTTCCTTTTTTTATATAGGTTTCGGCATTTGAAGTCATTCCTCCTTTGAGGCAACAAGTAACAACCAAAGGAGAGGTTTCATCTCCAAGAATCTTGAGATGGTTGACAACAAAAAATGTCAAGAATTATCCCGATCTTTTTAACCTTTCTAATGATGTAGTAAGTTCTTATGTTTCAAATTACAAATTATGCCATATAAGTCACATGTTGCTACAGATGACCCATCTGTTACTACATACTATCCATATATTGCTACATATGACACATTTATTACAACATGTCACCCATATGTTGCTACAGATGACTCATCTATTTCTATTGGTGATCCATGTGTTTCTACAGATGCTTTGTTGCAACAGATGACCTATATGTTACGACATGTGACCCAAATATTGCTACAGATGACCCATTTATTGCTATATGACCCATGTGTTGCTACATATGAGTCAAATATTGCTACAAATGAGTCATATGTTACTACAGATAACCCATTTGTTACAGATGAAGCATTTGTTCCTACAAATGAACCATTTGTTGCTACATATGACCTATATGTTCCAACATACTTCCCATATATTGCTACAAATTTTTAATCTCTTCCTACAGATGATTTATTTTTATAATTATAGGTTGTGCATCCATGACTTGTCCTAATAGAAAAGGAGTTGCAAATGTCATTTCTGATTACTCTAGGTTCATTGCAACCTCATTTGATCATCTAGTGGGTAAAGTTAAAAGGAAATTGGTTGGAGAAACAACCATCAAAAGGGCAAGAGTTGATGTTGGTGAATTTAGTTATTTTTAATGAGGATATGGTTGATGCAGTTATAAGGGAAGATGTTAATATAGATGTTGGTGTTGGAGTTGGTGTTGGTGCTTGTGGGGATGGAAAACGTGTTAGGCTTCCTCTTGTAGTAGATTTTCTAGCTTTCTATGTAAGAAGTGCAAGAAATAAGATGACAGTGTTATCAAGTATCTTCACACATTGACTGAGACTGTGAAAGAATTGAAATACAAGAGGGGTGTCATTCCATCAAGCAATGTTTGGGATCCATATACTCTACAGACCAGGAGGAGAAGAAAATCATTTATCAAGACAATATTCAATATGAAGAATTTTTTTTTTGGAGAATTGTCAATGGCCATAGGAGAGAAAATGGTGCTCAAGAAGATGGATATTTACCTGTGCCTACATCTAAAAAGGCTATTTTATTGGCACGGATGGTAACAAAGGATCATCGCGAACTATACGCCATGCATTATTTTGAGGGAAATTATTTCAAGAACATGACAAGTTTGCCAACTTGGTGGGAGGACTGGTAATTTTTCTCTACTAACCTTCAATTTATAATGTTTGTTTGTTTTATCTTTTCAAGCATTACTCTTTAATATTAATTATCATTTTAGTACGTTGACAAAATTCGTAACCTCGTGTGGGAGAGGCATTTGAGATTCCATGAGCATTATGATTTCACTGATAGAATCATAGATCTCAACATCTACACTTACTTCTAAAACAAGTACAAGTTTATTAGTGAGGAAACAAAAACAACTGGTAGCATAAGCTTAAAGTAGTTATTTGATGAGTGTGTATGGGAAGAGGATGTCGTTGACTACGTTAGGGGAAATAGACCATACCATGGAGGCATGCATTAGATTGGGGCTAAAAGGATTATTGCAGTGATGAACCTAGAGAAAAACATTTTATGACTCTTGAGATCCTCTTACATGAGGGTCACATGAATGTGTATTACTACATCATGAATGTTTTTGAACATAGTCTGTTTTTGACATTCATACAACCTGTGTTCGAGTTGCTGCCAATATTGTTGAGGCAAAGTGGAATAATGAAATATTTTCCACCAAACTTCTTCTATGAACCATGAGAATTTAAAGTTCAAGTGGATCCCATGGTGACGAATGAATCTGGTGTCGCATGCGGGTCATACTCACTTGCATTTATTATGAATTTAATAACCGACACTACTATGGAACCTTACAAGACCTTGTTGTGTGACAATACAATTTCAAGGATGCAATGGGTTTGGACTGCTGGGGTAGTATGTAGAAGCTTGGAGCCTTGACAATGTTTGTAATTAATGACATTTTTTTAATTTTTCTGTTGTAGCATACATTATGTTGAGAACAAGTACACAAAATGTGCATCTATTGGAATAGAAATGCATAACTATGTTTATTTAGACAATTATGACAATTTTAATGGTTGCATACAATTACATGAGAATCTTCCATCCTTCGTAGCATTCTTGATAATGTTTAAAAATAGAAAAAAGACCACAACAATTAACACGAAGATTAGCTTCCAGTTGTTACAATATTTTCTCTTCTTATTCTCTTTTTTTACCCATTTATTACTTCTTTCAATATGACTTTCATCAAATTCCAACACCTTAATTCTCTTGGCCAATCTCTCAGAATAACAGACTTGGATCGTATATCAACATCTTCATGATCCCTCCATCTAAAGAAGTTTCATGCATTCTCCTAAAATACACCACAAAGAAATTAAGCAAAAACCAAAATAAAGATAAGCAATAAATTCTCCAGATTAAGATGTACAAAACATAAACGATAGCATGGGCGAGACCAAAATCTTTGACCTGAATTGTCCTCCGATCATGAGGTTTGAATTGAAACTAAGTCTCCATGTTTGTAACATACTTTCATACCCAACATCGAATTATTCTCATCATTAAAAATTCAATTCAATATTGCATTTGACATTATATCAAAACTAACTAACAAAACTAGCTAACTCATTCATGAGATAGTATTGGTACTGAGTTATATTTAAAGAAATTCATTCTTCCCCAACAACTATATTGAAAATTTCATGATTTCATTAATTAAACAGTACAAGATAGGCAAATCTTATGTATTGATTTGGTTTAACCAAAACAAATTGATACATTCACACGTCTTAGCTTGGTGTTCAAAAACACATGACCCATGCATCGCCTGTACCTGTGTATAATTAATATTTGAACCAAAGAAAAAAACAATTGATGAAATAAATAACATTAACATGAGCATAAATAAATGAACTCTGAAAAAAGAAAAGCGACAGAAAGAGAGAGAAAGAGAAAGCAACGAGGAAAAAAAGAGAGATATCTCGACAGATGAGAGATAAGAATGAAAAATCCTATCTTGAACCTTTTTATATCCCTAGAAAATGAAAGTATACGCCGGTTATTGTTGTTGGGTTAGTTATCGGTAGAGCTTGCCCATCACTTTAATAAATATTTTATAGCTTTTATACCATCTATTGCAACATATGTAAATTTGATGAATTTAGTTTATGAACAAGCAGCGCTTTTTAATCTGTTGAAACAGATGTCAATTCTGTGTGGTAATTATAAATTTCCAATTCAACATCCGGCACCTAAAGGGAAATTCTACCATATAAATTGGCAAACAAAATCATGTTTAAATTACATTACATAAACATATATAACTATTGATAGTGACATGCAAGTCGTATACCCCCATACTTGAGAGTATCACCAGTAAGGGAAGCCTAGGCTAGGCTATGCTAAATAGAAGCATCCATATTTACAAAGACATTAACACCAACAAAAAAACAACCAAAATAAATACATATCAAACACTCTAGTCTATACTACTTTAGCCAACAAAAAAAGACCAATAAAATGGAAGGATCTGGAGTCAACATTGAATGATTAAACCTGGAGGAGCATCAAAATTCTTGAAGGGTGATGGATCAGTGCAACCAATGCACTCCTTCACAAGACCACCTACAGAAAAACAAACAACGACAGTCAGTAGTGAGTAGCTGAGAAACATGCAACTTATTGGGAAGACTTGCCAAATGATGAAATTATCCTCTATTAAAAAAGATCTGACATAAACAAACAATGAGCATCACCTATGCACTAAGAACACAACGAACACAACTGAAGAAGAAAATTATACTCAGTAGCAACATGTAACTTATCATGATGTTATAAGAGAGAGGGGCTTACTCTTGTTACCTGAGAAACAACTTTAATAGAAAGAACAACCTCATCAAGATGTTGATGACCCACAACATGAGCATGCAGAGATTATAATTCGTCCAAGCTGGTAACATCTTATACAATGGGATATTCAGTTGAGAGAAGATGAAGGAGGAAAGAAAAAGAAGTAAGAAAAGAGGTAAGGAGGGAAATGAAGAATAGGATAGGGGTTCCCTCCTATTTATAACCCTTTCAAATGGACATTTAATTATTTTTGGACCAGATATGGGTTGAGTTATGTCCATGGAAATGTAACAGTTTGTATTCTCTTACAGTTGATTCATATTTTGTTGCAACTTTTGGATTATCTGTTGGAATTTTTTTTCTATTTGTGGTAAATTACAACAAAAATTGAGCATATGTTGCAACATATTGATAATATGTTGGCACATAATAGACATATGTTGACACAGATGCAACATTGATGGATATATTAATTGATAAATTAAGTAATTAGAAATGTTACATTAGACCATATTTTATTACATTAGGCCATAAATTAGTAATTACACATGATATAACACTGTATATACTAATACCTATTATGTTATATCACAATCATATTGAATTGCTTAGTCATTACATGATGAACTAATGGTATAAAACTATATTTATAGAATAATTGATACATTTGATGAAGGTTGTTACATTAAACCATAGTATAGTAATTAAACATGTTATAATACTATATATTAGTATTACATGTGGTCTTAGGTCACAATTTAATTGAATTAAAATCACATGCAAGAGTATCCATATGTTGCAACATATAACCTATCTGTGGTAATTTACAACACAAAATTGAGCATATTTTCCAACAGAATAGGAATATATTGCCACAGATGCAAACTAGATGGATATATTAATTGATAAATTAAGTAATTTAATAATTAAAAATGTTACATTAGACCATATTTTATTACATTAGGACATGATTTAGTAATTAAACATGTTATAACACTATGTATAACAATTACCTATTATGTTATATCACAATCATATTGAATTACCTAGTCATTACATGATGAACTAATGGTATAATGCAATATGTATCAAATAATTGATAAATTTGATGAAGGTTGTTACATTACACCATAATTAAACATGTTATAATACTATATATTAGTATTACATGTTATCTTAGGTCACAATTTAATTAAATTAATATCAAAAACCACATGTAAGGTTATTCATATGTTGCAACATATGACCTATCTGTGGTAATCTACAACACAAAATTGAGCATATTTTCAAACAAAATAGTAATATGTTGCCATAGATGCAAAGTAGTTGGATATATTAATAGATAAATTAAGTAATTTGATAATTAAAAATGTTACATTAGACCATAATTTTGTAACTAAACATGTTGTAACACTATGTATAACGATTACCTATTATGTTATATCACAATTATATTGAATTGCTAAGTGGTATAATACTATATGTATTAAATAATTGATAAATTTGATGAATGTTGTTACATTAGACCATAATTTAGTAATTAAACATGTTATAATGCTATATATTAATATTACATATTGTCTTAGGTCACAATTTAATTGAATTAATATCAAAAACCACATGTAAGGTGTCACGACCCAACCCACCGTAGGTCAAAATTTAAAAAGACATATGTACGCCTATGCGTGCAGATTATTTTATTCAAGTGTAAATTTTATATATGTCATATATTATAGTAATATTTTCAAGCTATAACTTATTCAAATTTTATCTTCTTCTTTTTTCAACATTTCTCTCTCTTCAATTTGCAACAAAAAAAAAATTCCACATTCGAGTAATTAAAGTTTTTTTCATCTTTGAAAATTCTTGATTTTGTTGTGATGGACAACTACGTATCAATTTTAATCAAACAGGGTGAAAGATGGGATCCTTCGGGTTAGTATTTATTATTGTTTAACGTTTGTTTTAAAATGATAGCGAAATGAAACAAAAATGATCAAACTGTCGATTAATTGAAGGTGGAGTCATATTTTGTTAACTGTTGATATCATATTATGTTTACTGTCGTGAAATGTAAAAAATTTAGTATTTTTTTGTTTATTTGTTTATTTTGTATACGGTTGTTGTTTTGTGAAATTATAAATTTAATGTGATTTTATGAATAAATTTGATAGAATAAATTAAATGAAATTTGTATGAAAGTGTGCTAATTATTCTGTAAAAATAATTTAATTATAATGTTGACGAATTT